>JAOTQH010288197.1:0-19436 GCA_025631255.1 Cornus kousa | reverse complement strand
GATCCCATCATTTCCTTCTCTTTCCAAATTAACCATCCGTGGCTGCCTTAATCTGGCATCAGTGCCTCTTCTGCAACCATGTCTTGAAACACTAGATCTCAGTTGGGTCAACAACAATCTAGTACAAAAACAGTTAATGATGATGGTGTCCCCAACAACTGTCGCAACGTCGTCCTCTTCATCTTCTTTGCTTCTTCCTCTTTCCAATTTCAAGTCTCTGTCTTTAAGATTCATTAAGGATCTAGTTACTCTGCCTGAGGAGCCGTTTCGAAGTCTCACTTCTCTCCAGAAGCTTGAGATTTATTATTGTCCAAGACTAAGCTCTCTGTCAGGACGACTGCGACATCTCACCGCCCTCCATTCCTTGTCTATCTCCAAATGCAAAGTGCTTGATCTGTTAGATGATGACGACGGCATGCAATTTCAAGGCCTCAAGAGCCTGATGTATCTCTGTATTGCTCTTCCAAAGCTGGTATCTCTTCCTGTGGGGCTTCAACATGTTACGACTCTGCAAGAACTCGACATTTTCTATTGCGGTCAAGTTTTGTCTGATAGATGCCAGAAAGAAACAGGGAAAGATTGGCCAAAGATTGCTCACATCCCAACTGTTTCTCGTCCTCCAAATCCTCCTTTTTCGGTAAAACCATAAAACTTCATCTTATTCTTCTCTCTTCTTCTTGTTCATTGTCTCTTTCTTTATTTAAGTTCAATTGTTTGTTTTATGGAACAGATAGAAGAATTTGGTTTGTTCTAATCAGACAGCGATGGGCTACGATGACGAGTCATTGTAATAAGTAAACAAGATTGCACATTTCATTCTACAAATTTCAACTACAACAACTTAGTAATTATCCACTCTCCACTCTCGTCTTTGTGCTTCTTTCTTCCTCTTTTTCTCTTTTTGTTATTGTTCATGTTATATTCTTTAACACGTGTCTTTGAATAAAATTATACCAATTTATTGTTCATTTTTTTTTTTTCTACTTAGTTTCTTACAATCCAAAATTTACAATAGTTAGGTTTCAATATATTTCTGTGGCTTTTTAGTTTTTACTACCGGAGACTTATTGTCTCTGTTAGTACTCGTGATTAAGGTTGCAATTCCTGATTCGATCGCTACATATTTTGTCATCCATTTTTCTGCTGCATTTGTTGTAGGAGGGAAACATTTGGCTTCTCTGTGGAGCAAGGATATTCAATCCAGAGAGGCAATATCAGCTGTGAGCATATGTTTAGTGGCGGATGAGACAAGCTATTGGCAATAGCAAACAACTCTACGATGATTACTGGTAAGAACTTTTACCAATGAATGAACAGGCTTTTAAATTGTGCTTTACAACTAACCATTTGGAAAGAATGGGAATGCTATTTTGTGCCTCAGAATCTTCGCAGGTAAGCTCTAGGCAACTGTTCTTTGGTTCTTTTGTATGTAAGGTTTGTTTGGATGTAAAATATTTTTTTTAGTAAATATATATGTTTTTTTTCTGGTGTTTTACTGCAAGTAAAATATTTATAAAGAAAAAAATATATTAAAACTTAATAAAAATAATTTATCCATCAATTATTGGTAAGTTATTTAGACTTTAATCTTAACTTACATCTTTGTCAAATACCAAAAAAATCAAAAATAAAAAAATATTTTACCTTTTTTCAAAAAAAATATTTTACATCAGAAACAAGCGGAACTTAACTTCTAAATTTTTCTTAATATATTTTTACTGTCATTTAAAAATTTAATGCTCATTCACATGGTGTTCCATTAACAAGGTTGTCAACATTCGCATTCATGTTTCCTTATTGTGTGCTAATACAATCTCTGGACAGGTTTTGTAGCAAGTTGATGTTGAAAATCACTTGATGAATGATGCCCTATTTTCCTTGCAAATTCAGTAAGTCTATTACCAATTGAAAATTCACTTGTTATTCACACTTATTCTCACTACGGTCAAAGTTCTATCATAACCCTTCTTTAGAATTCAACTGGCAAAATGCAAAGACAATGGGTAGATTAAGCTGGTCAATGATCAGCAACACCCATACCTAATATTTATTGTTTTTATTTTTTATTTTTATTTTCTTATTAATAATAATAAAAAAAACCTCTTGTATCTATCTATCCATCTCGATTTCATAAATTTTCTTTAGATTTTGGCTAAAACTTGCTCCGTACAGATGCCTCTCTCTCCATGAGCAAAAAAATTGATTGGATAGATGAGGCGCCTCTTACATGCTCTTGGAGAGACAACCAAAAACTGTAGTATAAATGTGATAGAGACATAAATAATAATAATAATAATAATAAAATAAATATTAAAACACCTCTTGTGACCATCCATGGCTAGACACAACCAAAAACTCTAGCAGTAAGGAAAAAATGTTTTATTTGTTTATTTTTAAAAACCAAGAATCAAGCTTATCAATTTCTAATCTCCAAATACACGAAACCAGCCTTATGAGTTGCTAATTATTTTTGCAGAATATCCAATCCGTCAGATTCACTAGCTCTAGTACTGTGATTCACATCCGTGACTTGTGAGCCCGTAATACTTGAGAACTTGTGTGCACCGGATCGGTTTTACATTAAATTGATAGATGTTAATGAATTGAATGAAATGAGTTGTTTACTGTGAATATTGATTTTTGAACATAGTTTGTATTATTATTGTAGTGCTATGCACTCGAATGCTTAGATGAAATGATTTCAAAATCCTGTTATGGAGCATGTATGTGATGGAGAGCCAGGCTTGGCCGGAGTGCTTGAAGTCCATATGTCTGTTTTGAATTGTTCCTATCTGCTGCTGCATTAGTATGTTTTCAGAGATGAGGGAGAAGGGGAAGAAGGTCAACGCCAGAAAAATAAAGGACAAAGTGAAGTTCGAGGGGAATGTGAGCCTGAGTTTATATATAAACATTGGTTTATCAAGAATACTTAAATGACTTGAGAAAAATAACGCTACCAAGTTGAGAGAAGTGCAACTATTTCTCGACACATTTAGTTTGTTTCAAAATCATGCATTTGAAAATGATTTAATTTATAAGAATGATTTAATTTAAATGACTTGCAAGGATAGGTAAACTTGAGTTGAGAATGCTGAAGTATTGAGTCATGTAATGTTAAATATAGGGTCAAATACAAAAGATATACGTACCTTTTTCATTAAATTAATTTGTACTAGTTATTGGGTACTCTGAATACACGGTGCATCGACTTATCCAAAAGAAATTGTTTATTATTATTATTTGTGTGTTTCAATGAGAAAATGCAATATATTTATGCAATTATTCAGTAATCATGTATACAGTACACTTTGAAAAAAATCAAAAAATAAAAAAAATAATAAAATAAAATGATACCACTGTAGCTAAGTTCTTAGTGGGTAGGTTCTAAACGGTCTAACAATTTTCAGCCTATATGGCCCATCCATCAGGCCCAAGTTCAGGAGCAAGATGGGCTGAGTTGTACATGGGCTTTTGAGAATAAAGGTCGCTATTTGTCTAATCCAGTTTAGAATGTGAAAGATGTATGTGTATCATCTACCTAATATTTTTTGTTTTGGATCACACTGACACAGAGCTCACGTAAGCTTACAGCAACTCTTCTCTTGAATTTTGGAGGGCTTTATTTTTTCAAAAATGTCTATTTTTAGGAAGTTGCAAATGGACATGTTCAAACCTTCAACTAAACCCGAAACAATTCAAACTGTACTGTTTAGTTCTACTTTGTCAAACCGTTTGGATCAATATCATTTTTATATTTACATCCTTCGAATTTAGAAGACGTATCATTTTTCTCTTAAAAATTATGAATCCAAAATAACATTCCTTATATAAAAGGTTTTCAATTACTTAATGTGTGTATATATATTTATATATATTATAGTTCTTGTCAGCATGTGCATTATTGGTCCCCATGAAACAAGTAAAAACCACTTCCCAAGCTGTGCTCTGCATTTTTCATGTATGCATTGCAGCAGACCAAAAATTCATCTAGGTTCCAAAAGTTGGATTATAAAATACTTGTTTTAAGATGAGTTAATTTATAATTGTGTTTATCGAAATAAAATGCTTAAGTCAAGATATGAGATGAGAGTCTTTGCCATTAGACTTTTTCTTCAGAATTATTTCATTAGTCTACTTTGATTCCAATTTATACACATAGCTAAAACTGTTCTATTTTAAGATTGTTCTTATTTATTTACACACATCTATAATTCTTCGTCCATTTCAATCGTTCTATCTTGTTTGATCAAAATGAATGTTAAATCTATCTAAAATCAACAGTGGGTGATTAAATTAAGTGAGAATGTACTATTTTCAAAAATGGGGTCATCCTTAAAATGTTTCCTGCTAATGAGGCTTAAGATATAACAAATTAGTGTATGAAATTGTGAATTGGGTGATCTAACTTCCAAAAGGTATAAAATTCATTTATCTTTTGTCACATTCTCTTGGACAAGGCATCAATAATGCAACATTATAATTGTCTACCTAAATGCCAAGTGCCTTTTTTTATTAATACATTGTTTGCCCCTAAGCTAATCCATTAAATGATCCTCTTGGTAGCTTATAGTTAGTGAATTAATATTACTATATTTAAATATATAACTTTGTTTTGATTGACTTTTGAGCCATCTATTATTATTTTAGTGAGAGATGTCTTCATCACCATTTCAATCATAAAAAAAAATATAATTTTTCCTAAATCACACACAAAAAAATATTTGTATTCCATCCATTCCAACCATGCATTCTGGAGGACAAGTTAAAATCCAACCACTCGAATGTAGAATGCGATCTAAACCGACAATAAGTGATTATAATATAAAATTGAAAATTTTTCAAAATGGAGATGTCAAGACAATAAGAATCTAAAAAGTCTTCATAAAAAAATAGGAGGATTTGACTATATTAACATCAAATTCTACTTGACGATTGATGTCGAGGCATATTTGATCAAAATAATAGGGTTTAGAAATCATCAGTGAGAAAATGTAGTTCTCCAAGTGACAGATGAAAAGAACTACGATAAGAGTATGACTGCCAAAGTTTTAGCTCGAGCTACTCTCTTTTCCGCTTCTCAAAATAGAGATCAGGTTGGGTTTGAAAATTATCAATGAGAAAATATAATTGCTAAATTATGTTGAATTTACCATCAAAGTTTTAGCTCCAATGTAAAACTCTATTGACAACATTATATTGTGGGTCCCACCACATTGCAACGACACCAACGCCTCCCATTTGGTGGCACCCACGTAAATTAGAGAGTCGGGTATCAGTGTCGGCATGTGTATAATAGCTCTTCTCAAAAAGATCATTTTAATTCACTTTGGACAACTCGAATGTGCGAATGTCGTACCAACTAAAAGAAGTAGAAGAATAAGCATGGACAAATGAGCGCCAAAGCAGAAAAGCAGGGTATTTTGGGTTTTGAAGTAGGCAAAAGTGAAACGCCACCACTTAAACAATAGAGAGGCCACAAAAGGACATCAGGATTTGGTACATCACTAAACTAATAATCAAAAGAATATATGTAATATGCATGTATACACGTAAAATCATAGATGGTGAGTAGGAAGTTTGTTACATTACATAGGGAGTGAGTAGGGACCTTACTGACTTTGTAAAAAAGCTTCAAGTACAATCTCCTCATCAAAAGTGTTTAAAGAGCTAAAATTAGGAATTCAACCAATCACTTTCTCAATGAGGGTTAAGTCAGCCTGAGCTAAAACACCAGAAGCAGCAAACCCACCACGATCAACCCCTTCACACTCATTCAACCACCGTATCTTCACACACACACACAAACACACAGTCTTTTTCTGTCAATTAAAGTCCAATCTCCTATTTATCATTCCAATTTATTGGACTTGTTGATTTGCTTTTCATGGTCCTTCTCTACCTCCTGTTGACTTTTGTCTTGCATTCACTCTTCCTCCTACTACATATCCCTGCCTGTATTAAATTCTATCTCACTGTCTCTCTCTCTCTCTCTCTCACACACACACACACAATGGAGCAGTAGTCGTTCGGTGGACATTTAAGGCATTTGCCGTGATACTCCGACAAGAGTAGCTGCTCTCAGTTATTATCACCCATTTTAAGGCACATTAAAAGCACTGCAGATTCCAAAATTTTCAAACCCAAACATCAATTAATCAAAGCCACCGTTGATCAAGAAACCATACTTGGCATGCACTGGTTCTGAACCACGCGTCTTCTCGCCATCCAAGGCCAAGAACCACCCACCTCCCAACACCGTCACCACAAAAAGCATCAATTTGTCTTTTAATTCCCTCAAAAGAAGAAGATAAAGAAGCCGAAGGGTCAAACCTTTTCATATTCCTGAGTCTCGCAACCACTTTCTTCAAAGCTTCATTGTTGAGAGCTTCATTGCAGCAAAAATGGTCAAGCTTAATCCACTTCTCTCACTGATCGTTGTTCTCTTGATTGGTTTTTCGTGTGGGTGTGTCAATTGTAAGGACTCAGACTCATCCTCAACAATCAAAGTTCTTCTGAAGGTAAAACAATCATTTGTGTATGACCCACAAAATGTATTGGAAGATTGGTCTGAGCTCAACCCAAATTTTTGCACTTGGAGAGGTGTTTCATGCATGACAAACTTGGTTGATGGCTCAGTCCGACTGGTGGGTCTCAACCTTTCCAACTCATCACTCACTGGGTCAATCTCTCCCTCACTTGGCAACTTACATGACCTGCTCCACCTTGATCTTTCTTCTAATCAACTAGCTGGTCCCATTCCACCAACTCTGTCTAACCTTTCTTCTATGGTATCTTTGCTTCTATTTTCCAACCAACTCTCCGGTCCCATTCCGAGTCAACTCGGTTCACTCACAAACCTCCAAGTTCTCCGAATGGGCGACAATGGGCTCACGGGTACAATTCCTGCCTCATTTGGTAATCTCGTCAATTTGGTTGCTCTTGGTCTAGCCTCCTGCAGTCTCACTGGTCACATTCCTCCAGAACTCGGGCGGCTCAGCCGAGTTGAGAATTTGATTCTGCAGCAAAATCAGCTGGAGGGTCCAATTCCGGCAGAGATAGGGAACTGTTCTAGTCTCAGTATGTTCACCATTGCAGTCAACAATCTCAATGGAACAATCCCAGCAGAATTGGGTCGCCTTCAGAATCTCCAACTTCTCAACCTTGCCAACAATACTCTATCGGGGGAGATTCCGAGCCAACTCGGTGACTTGACCCAACTCGTTTATCTGAACTTTCTGGGGAATCAGCTTGAAGGTACAATTCCAAAGTCCCTGGCTAAGTTGACTAATCTTCAGAATCTGGACTTATCAGCAAACAAACTCACTGGTGAAGTTCCAGAGGAGTTGGGCAACATGGGTCAGCTGGTTTACATGGTACTGTCAAGCAACGATCTTTCTGGTGCCATACCGAGAAATATATGTTCAAACACTACAAAGTTAGAACACTTGATTCTCTCCGAAAATCGAATTTCGGGTGAAATTCCAGCTGAATTAGGAGACTGCCAGTCACTGAAACAACTTGATTTGTCCAACAATACAATCAATGGTTCAATACCAATTGAACTTTTCAAGTTAACTCGTTTAACTGATCTCTTGCTCAACAACAATACCTTGGTGGGTTCAATTCTGCCGTACATTGGGAACCTCAGCAATTTGCAGACACTGGCACTGTTTCAGAACAACCTGAAAGGCAATCTTCCTAGAGAGATTGGAATGCTTGGGGAGCTTCAGATTCTGTATCTATATGACAATCAATTCTCAGGAGAGATACCTATGCAGATTGGCAATTGCTCGAGCATGCAGATGATGGACTTCTTCGGCAATCATTTCACAGGTAGCATTCCTATCACCATTGGAAGGCTGAAGAAACTGAATTTCCTTCATCTCAGACAGAATGATCTGTCAGGAGAAATTCCCGCCACTTTGGGTAACTGCCATCAACTAACTATCCTTGACTTGGCAGAGAATCATCTATCCGGTGCCATTCCCGCGACATTTGGGTATCTCCGAGCTTTGGAGCAGCTGATGCTTTATAACTGTTCTCTTGAAGGTAATCTCCCCACTGAACTTACCAATGTTGCAAACCTGACCAGAATAAATCTCTCGAATAATAGATTGAATGGTAGTGTAGCTCCATTGTGTAGCTCGCGTGCTTTCCTTTCTTTCGATGTCACAAACAATGCATTTGATCATGAAGTACCTCCCCAGCTGGGGAATTCGCCTTCTCTCTCAAGGCTTAGGTTGGGGAGGAACCAATTTACGGGGAAAATGCCCTGGACATTGGGGAGAATCCGAAAACTGTCACTGTTGGATCTCTCTGAAAATTCACTCACTGGATCAATACCAGATGCAATTTCATTGTGCAGAAATCTGACTCACATTGATCTCAACAATAACTTCCTTTCGGGGCCAGTCCCGTTGTGGCTAGGAAGTTTGCCACAGTTGGGTGAGCTTAAGCTGTCCTCCAACCATTTTTCTGGACCTCTCCCACGAGAACTATTCAATTCCTCAAATCTTCTGGTGCTTTCCCTTGATGGCAATTCACTTAACGGAACTCTCCCTCCAGATATTGGTAAACTAGCATCCCTCAATGTCCTCAAGCTCAATCATAACCAATTTTTCGGACCCATTCCTTCAGCCATTGGCAAATTAAGCAGTCTTTATGAACTTGGGCTCTCAGGAAACAACTTCAGCGGTGAAATACCTGTTGAGATCGGACAGCTCCAGAATCTTCAAAGCATTCTAGACCTCAGTTACAACAATCTAACTGGTCAAATCCCGCCTACTGTTGGATCACTGTCCAAACTTGAAGCACTTGATCTGTCTCACAATCAACTCATTGGGGAAGTCCCTCCCCAAGTCAATGAGATGAGCAGCTTGGGCAAACTGAATCTCTCCTACAACAATCTTCAAGGAGAATTGGACAAGAAATTCTCACACTGGCCAGCTGAGGCATTTGCAGGAAACTTGCATCTCTGTGGAAGCCCTCTTGATCACTGTCAAGACTCAGAATCAAGAAATCAACAATCCGGGCTAAGTCAATCATCGGTTGTGGTAATTTCAGCGATTTCAACTGTCACAGCAATTGTTCTTCTGATCAGTGGAGTTGCTCTCTTTTTCAAGCAGAAGCAAGAATCCTTCGGAAGAGCCAGTGAGGTGAACTCTACATTCTCTTCCAGTTCTTCCCCAGCACAACGGAAACTACTCTTCCAAAATTCTGTTAGAAAACAAGACTTCAGATGGGAAGACATTATGGAAGCTACAAACAATCTAAGTGACGAGTTCATAATTGGGTCAGGAGGATCTGGAACAGTCTACAAAGCTGAGTTGTCCAATGGAGAAACGGTGGCAGTCAAGAAGATACCAAGGAAAGATGATCTGATGCTGGATAAGAGTTTTGGAAGAGAGATTAAGACACTTTGGAGGATAAGGCACAGGCATCTGGTGAAGCTGGTGGGGTATTGCAGCAACAGAGGAGCAAGCTCGAATCTGTTGATTTACGAGTACATGGAGAACGGAAGTGTATGGGATTGGCTGCATCGACAACCAGTGAATAGCAAGAAAAATAATACCCTTAATTGGGAGTCAAGATTAAGGATTGCAGTAGGGTTAGCACAGGGGGTGGAGTACCTCCACCATGACTGTGTCCCCAAGATCATTCACAGGGATATCAAATCCGGTAATGTATTGCTTGATGCTCATATGGAAGCACATTTGGGGGATTTTGGGCTAGCAAAAGCACTCGTTGAGGGTAACAACTCAGTAAACACGGAATCAAACTCATGGTTTGCTGGATCATATGGTTACATGGCTCCAGGTAATGGAACTAGTTTCTATTTTGAATCATACATATAGATAAATTTTGTAGTTCCTAATAAATGATTTGTCTGTTTTCAGAGTACGCTTATTCTTTGAAGGCGACAGAGAAGAGTGATGTTTACAGCATGGGTATTGTGCTGATGGAGCTTGTGAGCGGAAGAATGCCAACTGATGGAACATTTGGTGTGGATATGGACATGGTGAGGTGGGTTGAAACACGTATTGAAACGCAAGGATCTGCCTGTGAGGAGCTGATAGATGCTACACTGAAACCAATGTTACCCAACGAAGAAGGTGCTGCATTCCAAGTTCTTGAAATAGCATTGCAATGCACAAAAACTGCGCCTGCAGAGAGGCTATCATCACGGCAAGTTTGTGATCACCTCCTTCATGTACTTAACGATAGGATGTGCGGTTCAGAGAAGTTGAGCCACGACCCATATGCATAGTTAATGACATATCAAATAATTTGTCGTTTTAGCTGAATCCAACATCCTAGGGTTATCAATCCCACTATCGTTGTTCAACACAGGAAATTAACATTCGTCCGGGCAACACTATGAGCCAATTGATGGCTCCACTGGGGTCAAATAGGGAAGGGGTTGTGAGACAATATCAAAAGCTGTTCAAAAATCAGATTCCTGCTAAATCTTGAAACAAAGTAGGATACCCAAAGTTCAGTACTAAAGCTTACAAATGCCAATTTTTAAGGAGAAGCCACAAATCCTTTCACCGGCTGAATACCGACCTAATCATTCCACCTGCTTCAATTTGGCCAGGGTTCCCTTTAGGTTGGAGAGGAGAAGAGAAAGGAATGGAAAGGATTAGGTTGAACATTTTGTTGTTTAATCTAGTTGTACTGTAACCTAAGTGTAGTATTTTCCTTTAAATCACTTCATTGTCTTCATTTTTTGTGATAGTTTTTGTAGACATTGTGAGATGTATTTTCTTGTAACCACTTTATTTTTATTCTTTTCTCTCTTCGTTAAACAAACCATAGAATGGAAAATAAGGAAGATCTTCAATGATTATCCAATCTTCCCCCAGCAAAAGGTGTATTAATGGAATTCTACCTACTATTATCATTTAGAGATCATAAAGAGTCTTGGCAACTGGAAGCACACTAAGAAAGATGCAAACCCCTTCTTATTCTCTCCAGTAACATTAACACTAAGAAGGTTATGTATTTCCACTCTGCCATCTTTGACACCTACATAGAAAGTGCTAGAGTACCAATGTTTGGTTGAAATGTTCAGGGGGAGTTCTATACAAGAAAATGCTAACTTACTGCATTTCAATGAACTTCAAACAGAAAGTGTGGGTTTACATGTAAACAAACACCGAAAAATAAAAACAAGCAACCAACCAAAAAGCAAACAAAAATTACAAAAGAAAAATAATCACGTAGCGTCAATATTCAGAAGGAAGAATTTGTCACCTTTCTTATAGTAAGATACTCAACCATATAAACATAAAATTTACCATGTATAAAAAATGTGACAGTCAACCCAATTGGGAACTATTCCAACAGCAAAAATTATCTACACAGAGTTTATAAGGAAATGAGGTAGTGCTTTATTGTAGAAGCCCTTAGCTCAACTAGAAGAAAAAATGAATTTCTAGAAATATATATTCAAGCATAAACTAATAACAGCCATATAGGGAAGACTACCTTAACAGTAGCACAGCCTGTTCTGCCTCATGCATAATAAATGAAGCCGCTCAAAAACTCTGTTACTCGTAAGAGTAAAACACAAATATAAAGTGTGAACTTGGCCAGAAAAAGAGAAATAATAATAACAACAACAACAACAACAACAACAACAACAACAACATGCAAATTTCACTACTAACTAATCCTATGAGAGAGATCCATAAAGAAAATAATCCCCCATGAAGTCCAGGATTATGTTGATAGGGTTTAAATTTTAAAACATTGATAGCCACAAATTATCCAGTATTAAGCATATTGCGTGCCAAGTGATAACAGGACACCACTTGACCAAGTTCCCTTTACCGTGTTAACCTACCATTACACACTGTACAGAGAATAACTCATTACTAGTTTATAAGTTTTTGTTTGACATTCACCAAAACTTCTATAATCACAAATATCTCCATATAGGTGCAGCAATGAAATATTTAAATTACTCGTAATAATTGTTCAAATCCACAAAATGACTGAAGTTCTGGTTTTCTTAAGCATATTTCTAGTCTATTCAGTAGTAATGCATCTTATGCCCTAACAAAACATATTAACATCAGTATCCAACTTATGGTTTAAATTTTAAAATGCTCCTAACTTCATTTGAAGTGGGAAGTCGTTCTACCTCAGTTATCCTTGTAGCTTTTGTGAGTCAACCAGGAAGTCGATTTGCTGAAAATATTCCTCAAACTTACAAATTACTGTACACATCACATCATCCAGCACTTATTATGGTTTACACATTTAGTTTTAGGAGCTAATCATGTACTTTATGTGACTTGCATATCCAACTTCAGGACCAATTGATATGTTTGACATGCCAATATGAGAATATGATATCCTGTGGGTAATGCAAGCACATAAAAGTACATTACCCAATATATGTCTCGCCTATAACTGGTGCTGGAAGGGAAGACTTGCAGAACATCTCAACTTCCGCAAAATTTTGCACATAGCAGCTGCTCTAGGACTCAGATCCTTCTGTGCAAACATGTAATTCCAATAATTAATAATACAAGATTATTCATCAAAAAATTTGCCAATGCTAAGTTAAGAAAATAATGGTTTATTGCGTCCCTCTTAAATTATTAACATAGTATATTACTGAGCTATTAATAATTACTTATAAAAGAAATATTTGTACGATCTGAAGTAAAACTGAAAAAAGCTTAAAACCTTGCGCAGCCACATTGTCTCATTAATTTGAAATGGATTTGCAGAGGCCTCCAATTATTTAAGATTGACTTGCATTATCGTATTATAAATACAAAATGCATCTCAAAAAAGTTCTGTGAAACAAAATGCCAACAAAGCGCTAAAAAGTACTAACAACATTAGAAACAGACACAACAGTTTATTCAAACATGCGCCTACAATCCATAATATGAGCTGGTTTGGGGACCACACACTCATAGAATTAAATGCCACGTTGTAAGATGCTTCATTCCATGCCGTCTATGTGCTATTCATCTTCATCTGCAATTAAAAGTACCAATCCAATAAAGAAAATAAGTAAAAAAACACAAATATTCAAATAATGGTGAGATAAACATTTATAACAAGTCCAGAAATGTAAAATCAAATTTTAAAAAATTCTTCATGACTGATTTTATTTTATTTATTTTCCGGAAGGTTTCATAACTGATATTAACTGCAGAAAAACATACAATCTGTAACAACTCTTATACCACAAATGCCATGTAAGACAGATGGCATTGTGCATTAAGATGGTGTAGAAAGAACCAAAGAATCCTTAGAGTAAATGCTATGAAAGATGAGACCCATGAAAAAAAAAAAAAAAAAAAAAAAAGGGGGCAACTTTCTATCAAGTCATTCAACCACAACAATTTTTTTTGTTGTAAAAACTGAATTTTTGCGGTGTCCATATTCATGCAAACTTATGAATATAATAAGACTTCAAACCATAAGGTTTTATCTCATTGGGTCTCCATTTAGGCACCAAACTATGATTGAAAGTGAACCCTTGTTGGTAACAAATATAAGCTAATTTAGCAATCTTAATGTATTTTGTTTCCTCTCCCTTTCAACAACCAACATGCTGTACTTGTAGAATTAAATCCTATTGTATAGTTTTATACACATTAAAAACTTCCTAATTAAAGAATTTCCAAAATGCCTCAGCTGAAACTTCTAACTGTAAATGGAAAATGAAAGAAGCCTTAGACCACAATTCAGTGGAAGAACTCAAAAAATTAAGGAACCCCGAACACTGAGAAGTGCCTCGTGTGTCATCTATAGACTCTATGAAATTGAAATAAGCAAAAATTCCTTGCAACTAATTTCAGAGCCAATTTTTTAAAAGGAGCCCGTCCTTTGGTGCAAACTTGTTACAACAAAAGATCAATAAGGGTTAATTACTAAAGTTAGAACATCAATAAAATAAATATATACTCATGGAACTTGTGTATCATACCAAACACAGTAACACACCCTTCTAAGTCTTCTTAAGACCATTAACACTCAATTTGCAGGTACCAAATCTCCATCAAATGAGGGTTGTTATCCATTTCCCAGGGGAATTAAAAAAGAACAAAAAACCTCAAATAGTTGGTTTCTCCTTTTAATTCTTCTAGGCCTATCTTATGCAGTGATTTTTCTTTCTTTTTTCAGGCATAAAATATAGCTTGTATAATACTTGTAGAAACTGTGATTGTTTTTATTTAGCCAAAAAAGGCGAGTTCTACTTGGAATTGAACATGAGAAGGACAACCTTGATATTGGAGTAAACAATATGAACTTTTGCATAAAACCCTATCATGGAGGGTCCTCAAAGAGATTCTCAGCTTGAAGATCGTGTTTCTCAAATGAAGAAGAACCTAGTGGAAAAGAGGATAAGTTCAACAATTGTAACAATTATGAATTATAGGTGGTGGAAACTGTGGTAGTTCCCAGTTTACTTGACGCAGTGGGGCTACAAATTATTCATTCTTCAAGAAGGAAGAAAACTCTATAACCACAACCCTTAATTCATGTTATCCCTTAGAGGTCTAGGAATCTATATTCAAAAGGCTTGTCCGCACACCATACATCTTGCCAAAATACGACATTGGCACCATTCCCCACCACAAAACAAACACATTACGAGAATTCCCTCCCTTGCCTTCATAATGCTCTTCTAAGGACCCATGCCATAATAGATAACCACTTATATAGACACCCACCCTCCTCAAGACACCAAGTACTTATGCGTCGCCACTCTATGCCATAAGTTCCACCTCTCAATAGCAAATATCAACACAAATTAACCCAACAAAGCCAGATTGAAGAGCCCACCCATTTTTGTGCCAAGGCCCTCATTCTTAACTGAAGTATATATGTACATATTTCCCCAACCAACCTAATGATAACAAGTGAGACTGCAAAGACTAACACGGTGGCCCCCCTCCATGCCATGGAAGTCCCTAAGCAAATTAACCCCCAGCTCAAGAGCATACCAAGAACCACTATCACCAAAACTAACAACAAGAAGAATATGAGAAGCACTGCATTAAACCTCTCAAACTAAGGAATGAACCCTCGGAAGAGCCATGCACCAAGATAAAAAATTTGGACACATCACCTTCATATATCAATGAACTCCTCCTCTAGCACATACGACAAGCAATCCCCAATGGGAATGACCTAAGCTTTCTTAATATCAAACTTATGAACATTTTCTTAACTGTTGAAAATGCTCTTGATTTTTGCAGTTTCAAGGAAGGCCTTGCCTTCGTAGCTATAGCCACCATAGACTAGCTCGTCCATATGGCTATGATCAGGTCGGTATTTTCCATGTGATCTAGAGATCTAATTGACGCTTGGAAGGAGTATGCTGGTATCCTTAAGAAAGAGAACGTGGCCATCCCTACCTATAGCAGGGGAGGAGTTTTTTTTTTAACTTCCTGCTATACTTGAGTAGGCCAGAAGCCAGAAAAACAGATCAATTCATTTGCAAAAGATCTTGAAAAGAAAGAGAACGAAGGTTGAGTGATAAATGAGGAGAAAGGTTGTTTTCAGGTGACAAAGTAAATGAAGAAGACCCCTATAGCATTCGAAGGGGAGGGGCTCTTCCTCAGAATGACAATGAAAGAGTTTCTTTTGTGAGGGGATGAAAGAGGGATGAAGCAAGTTGGCCAAGGTCATAAGGTAAGGCCAGAGGGATTGGTGCATCTTTTTCATTGAGGTGGTCAGTCAGTGTCTTTACCTCAATTAGAACCTTGATCCATCAATTCATTTAACCAACTTATGTTGCACCATATGCAAGGGCACTGCAGACTTCAATATACCAGTTAAACTTAAGAAATTAAAATAAAAAATTTATATCTCCAGCCACATGTCAATTGAAACAAAACAAACATGTATTTGTAAACAATACAACCATTATCAGCAAATGTTGTGGAATGTTAAGATAAAACCTTATGTTCAAGCAGAATCAAAACAGGAACAACAGAACAAAGTATATTCACCCACATCACTCGGTACATTAGATGGCACACAAAGTAGAATCACTCAATCCCATAATCAATGTATCATCCAAACAAGCACCCTGAGTGTGTTATTGCAACAATACTCCGACTTCCAAAATTCCACTTTTCAACCCGGAAAAATCTGAAATCGCATTTCAGTTGGAATTGACTTCAACAACATAAGGGACTAGGGGCTCATATTGATCTCTTTGGTGGTGCCCCCTCATTCCTTATCCTTGAGTCCATCTCCCCACACCCCCCACCCCCCACAAAAAAAAAAAAACAAAAAACCATCCTCCTTGAATCTCACGGCCAAGACCTTAGCGAACAATTTACACAAGCTCTCCACTAAACTAAACAGATTGCCCTAAAGTCCTTAATGTCAAATACACCTCCTTTCTTGATACCAGAACAATAAAAGGTGCACCGAAGTTTCCCTCCATCTCCCCATGCTCAAATAAGTGCTCAATACCAGCTAGCAATTCTAAACTCTATAAGTATTTAAAACTTTTTATGTTGAAGGTGTGTTTTATAGACTTGTTTCCCCTAAATTAAGAAATTCAAATACAGCATTGTGGGGATTAAAGTTCAGCTAATTGCTCCCCCTATCTCGTTGATTTTCTCTCTCAAGCAAAAATTCCTACCAGGTAATGCCCTAAATAAACTATAGTAACATTACACAAGCTAAGAAACACAATTTCAGAGGTGCTACATTACAAAACAAGCTTTGATAAATCAACAATATTCTTCACATCCCACTAAAAAATTTCATATTTTTATCGAAGAGCACACATGGAATAATGGAATGTAATATATAGTGTAAAATAAAATGCTTTAATTACTTATAAAAAATTAAAATAAAATGCTTTAATCACTTTTTTATGTACTACAAATAATTTACACCTGAAGAAATGCATCCATGCATATAGAAATTATGAAGACAACAAAAATCCCCAAAACATATAAAGGTTGCTACTTATCAGTTAGAGAGACAAACCGAAGTAACGGCGCTCGTTGGCGGCCTTAGCTTTCTCAAGCATCTTGTCCAGGTCCTCCTGAAGCTTACCGTCCCATTTCACCAATTGGTTCACGAACAATGCTCCCAATCCCATCCCCAACACATGCTCCCACGGATCTGAACATTTCAAAGCAAATTTTACATACATACATATTATATATATATATATATAAGCGTGTATAAACTTAATCGAACTGGAAATTCAATTGAAAAAGAAATTCAAAATTGGAGCAAAATCATTTCGATTCATTTGCCACGTATTATATTCAAGGGTGAAGAACATTACGCCTCATGTAAGGAAGTTTGCGAAGGGCATTGGAGTACATCTGAGTACCCAATCCTAGCAGAGCTCCGATCGTCACCGCAGTCGCCGGCATCCTCACTCTCTCTCTCTCCTCTCTCTAGGTTTGATCGGTTGTGACTTGTGAACTTCATACAGGTTCATATCTGAGTCATGTTGGGTTATAAGGTTAACTGTTCACTGGGTCTCTTTCTCCTTTTTTCATGACACGCGTTTTTGGGTTATTAAGTGAGTTCGAATGGTGTTTTTCGGTTGTGGGTTATTTGGGCTTGGACCATTGGATTTATACGGTAAATAAATGATTCTTTTATTGTGGGCTTTTGATTTATTTAAAAGCTAACTATTGGGCTTTTGGTTTATTTATATTAATAGATGAATTGTCATTTTATAAAATTTGGTCGACATGTTTGTCGAAAAGAAAACTATAAGAAGTTATCGAGCACACGCTCGAGTGACGTATTTTATTATATTTCTTGTGTAAAATAAAACTAATATGATTTTACATATAATTATTTCAAATCAATGCAGACATGCATTTTCTATTAAAAATTACATTTGGGAGCAACTTTGACACAAGATCAGTACACGTTACTTTTCTTTAAATATGTCCGATCGGCAAATAAGTGTTGTATTTTAGAGCTATATTGAATCAATAACATTTGCAATTTTTATATAGTATCTAGCATGCACGAATCATTTCTTACTTATTTTATTATTGTCGTTTTTGTTATATTATTCTATCAAATTGTTTCTTGTTGATGTGTTTCTTATGTTGTTGTCCTATGTAACATTAACGATATTAATAAATTTTAATGTATTATGTTCTTAATGTTTTACTCCGTATAATATTAGTGAAAATTCCCTAACAACTACTTGAAAGCTCCCCCATTGTTTAGTCAACTTCCCATTCCTTAACTCACACAATTGCTACAAAACAGTTGGTGATATGAATTAAATATAATTCCATTGATTAAGTGGGACATTTTAATTATTATTATTATTATTTATTTTTATTAAGTTATAGATGGATATTGTAGTCTTTTTAGCATTTAGGCCATTGTTTACTTAAAAAAAAAAAAAAAAAATGAATGTTAGGAAATTTCAGAATGTATTAAGAGTTATACACTCTATATGCATATCATAGAGTGTTTTTTTGTCCTTTCTTATATATATATATATATATATATATGTGAAAGAGTTATTAACTATATTTGGTAGTAATGTGCATTGGATTTAGAATTGGAAAAAAATTAGTTCAAATTTTGTCCTAATTAGTTTAAATTTTGTCCTAAATTTTCTTCAATCCCAAACCTAAAGTGCCGATTTGATGCTTCCAAATATAGTATTAGAGTTTTGTAGCAACGTGCATTAGATTTGGAATTGGAAAAAATTTAACTCAAATTTTGTTCTAAAATTTCTTCAATCCCAAATCTAAGGAGCCGATTTGATGCCTCCAAATATAGCATTAGAGTATTTCATTTCTTTTTTTAGCTGGACAAAAAAGTGTTTAGTGTAAAATTTTGCTTAATCAACAAATTTTTTTGTTTATCACAAAAGTCTATAACTTAGTCGTATTTTTCAATTTTTTTTAAAGTAAATGGTTGAATGTTCAACTTCTCATAATAGCAAATTAAATGTGTGATGAGTCCACAATGGTATTGCAAAATAAATAAATTAAATAAAATTAAATTAAAGCTTATTTATCCGTCAAAGAATATAATATACATAAATGCACCATCTTACTAATGTATACACATAAACTTCTGTACATTGGAAATATACACAATTAACGTTGAAGCCATTTATGAATTTAGTAAGCTACTGTCAATTATGAATTTAGTAAAGCTAATTTAGTTATTTTTGTCAACTATATAATTATTGCACAATAAATGTATACATTTCTATATTATACAATTTGTATATCTAACGTACTAGCCTAAAATATATTTTGTCCTCCCCTTTTGGTTTCTAAGTTAAATTGAAATAGAATAATTTTTAACGGTTTTTAAAAATTAAAATTAAAATCAGGACCTAATCATAAAAATTTTGTTCAATTAAATTTTGAAGCACAGTACTTTTAATAATATTGTGAAATAATTATTTTACTTTTTAATATATATATATATAT
>JAOTQH010287469.1:0-19479 GCA_025631255.1 Cornus kousa | reverse complement strand
GAAGAAATGAGAGAGGGAAGGAGGTTACGGGAGAGAGAGAGTGTGAGAAAGAGAGAAATGGGTTTCTCACCCATTTTATGGGTGGGTGGTGGGGCCCGCTTACTTAATTTTCTTTTCTCCTTTTTCTTTTCTCTTTAAAATGCACCACATACATGAATACACTACACATAAATACAACTTAACCACATAATTTAAATTCCACAAAATGCTATTGGACCTGGCCACAATCCCCGACGAAAAGTGAAAAGACAAAAATGCCCTTGCATTGACGAATTTCCTGAAAATTCAAAAATACTGAAAAATAAGAAACATCACATAATATGTTAAAGATGCTTTAATTAAAAATATTTAAATCTTTCAACACTGCCCTAGTTTTCTTTTGTTTTAACTCGTATTGAAAGATTTAAATATTCAAGCTAAAGCATCTGTAACATATTACTGTTTCAGTTTTAGTATATGTTAAATTGTCACAAACTCAAGAAAAATACACACTCATCCATCATCATTATCTGAATGGGGCCGGCCAAATGACTTCTGTCACTCCAATCTTTTCTATAACAGGTCATTTTACCAACTATATTTAATTTCTTAAAATCATTTTTGATAACCTTGTCTCATATTAATTTTAGTCGCCTTTTCCATCTCTTACCTTCTATTACAATCAGTCTTCCTCACTTGACCGGCACGTCTCTAAGTCTCCTATGCACGTGTCCAAAACATCTAGACATCTAAGTCTACTCTCTCTAATTTTCTCGCCAATGAGTGCTACACCCAATCGCACGCGCAGAAAACAAAAACTACCACTCATCAGCTGCAATGGCCTAATTTGATATATGATAAAACATGAAGTGGAAGTCTATCCTGCAGAAGTTTCTAGTTCAAAAACAAAAGTGCAAGGGACAGAGTCAAGAATTCAACAAACAGAAAAGTCAAAACCGCCCCCAGCAAACACCAAAAGGCAACGAGCCAGCTCTGAAAGAAGAATAAAATGGATAGCAGATTCTCTCACAAGCTGATCATACTCCCATGTGGAACGATAATGCCTCTACAAAACTCTTCAATATTAATGTAACAATGACTACTGCATTAAATATGTAATGTCTGTGTCAGCCGATTATATATATATGTATATATATGACATGTCTTTCGTGCAAAAATGTGGCAATTTACAAACTTATACATATACATATATATATATATATATATATATATATGCATAAACACTCAAAGGAACATGGTAATGTAAAGAGAACTTTGCCTACCTCATTTCTAGCCGACCAAATCCAGATATCTTGAGAAAAATTTAGTTGAATTAGGAAATAATTGGAATTCATTCCACCAAAATGTACAAGCTACCTCCACAACACGCGGCTTTCCAAATGTTGACAATGATATTTATAGAGGTTGAGTTCATATGTATCCATATATATAACAATGAAGTACCACATGATTGGTTTACTTGTTTGTCTGTCAAAAAAACCAAAACAAAAAAGCTTGTGGGATTTCCAAAGGGAAGGCTGCAGTTTAGTGGTTTACAAAAAATAAAAATAATAATAATAAATAAATAAATAAATAATAAAAATCCTGCAGTTTAGTAGAAGGATTGTCCTCAAAGCTATTTCCTTCCTTTATACTCTCGTGTTATCATCAAAGGAAACCCAAAAGAAATTAGAAGTCTGTTTTAAATCAGAACACACACACAAACAGACACAGAGAGAGAGAGAGAGAGAGAGAGAGATGGTTCTTTATGAGTAACTATAGACAGCTTTCAAATAATACAATCAAAAGAGCACCAAAATTTCTAGTCAATTAAAAAAATGTTCCACATTTCAAAATTTAGCAAGCATTTATTTAAATGCAACTTAAATTTCAGAACCAACACTGGTAAATTTTGAAACTGTACATTTTTTCATAGAACTGCAACCAAGTGCAAATTTAGTTGGGACTGCAAAATCCATTACGGTCATCCTACATAGAATGGCACACCGAAAACTGTACCAAAAACAAAAACAAAAAAACCAACAACAACAACAAAGAAAGAATAAAGTATCCACCGAATTGGCTTTCAAAGAGGAGCAATTTCACTCTTATTTCTATTATCAAATAAGAACCACCAGCCTCTCAGATCATTTGATCGTTCTTACCGTCTTTGAGCTTCCATATCTTCAAATTAGAATAGTATTTCACATGAAGAGCAATTTTTCAAATAATGCAAGGTACAATACAAAAAATGTAAAACAACAATATAAAAAACAAATTACATTAGCTTCCTTCAGGAATAACATAATTGCATGAACCTCCCTTGTTGATTCAAATACTACAATGGCCACTAACAACATTCCTATCGAAAAATGACAGGTATAGTTTTACTTTTTTGCTTTAAATAGTTACTATAATTTTGTAGTCTGGTAATGTAGAGAGATTCGCAGGAGACTACCAACAAAGGGGGAGAACCAAGTAATTTTTTAATCAACAGGATCAGCTGGTAAAATCACTGTAAAAATGAGTTAAGACTGATAAATGGTAGAGAAATGAATTAAATATAGTGAATTTATGAATTTTTACCAAAAAAGAATGTACACAAAACAAAAACTTGTCATGTCATATCTTGTACAATTTGACTGTGTTGTCTAAGTGTTGGGTCTAGGCTTATATACTTGAAGATAGAAATGTTTGATGTAGAACTGCATTCACTCCTCATTAAGTAAACACGCCAAGCCAACAAAAATGCATATAAAAAAAAAAAAAAGAAAAAATTCAATCACAAGCAGATAGGAATACTAAAGACAGCCGGTCAAATCCATGCACCAGATGGAGACCGTGCACCATTGGATGACAGTATATATCCACATGTGTTACTGAAGCATTTTGCCTAAGAAGTACACATGATGTGGAAGTATCGTACTTCTAATTATGTAGTAGTTTCTTAATTCCATAGAAGTATAATTCAAAAGCATATCAAATATTACCAAACATGTTTTGTGCTATAGTACACTAGCAAAAGTAAAAAAACTCAAGCAAACAAAGCCTAAACTTGAACTATTGTACTTCAAATACCACTATTCAACCACGTATTGACCTACTTTTCCCAAAAAAAAAAACTAGTGTTGACCTAGAGAGATCACATTCCATAACAACTTAAATCTATCGCTTGTAAACGAAACCAAAAGGGATGAAAGGTTGCATAAGTACACATCACAAGTGATAGCCTCGGACCAAAGTAAGAAAAATTAGCTACAACAGCACCCAATATATAAAAATTAATAAATTAGCAGCACATACATAAGATCAAGCCATGACAGAGCAAGTAAAAAACAATCAACTCCTGCACTGTTACAAATAAGAAACAGTCTAGCAGAAGACATAAGAAGGCCACCTGATTAAGAGTCGGCTGACCCAAAGGGAAAATGCAACACTTCAATACTACAGAATTAAGATTTTGAAGAATTTGATTCGAGTTTCGCAGGGGGGACACACACGTACACAAGGTGATACTTGCAGGTTTAGTGATTTACATAAAAACCTGCACAATATTGTAATTAAAAGAATCCATAACATAGTTGCTGTCAAGGTAGCCACGATTGTCCTCAATGCTATTTTCTTCCTTTTGACTCTCTTGTGTTATCATCAAAAGACAAAAAACCAAAAGAAATTGGAAGTCTGTTTTAAAATAGATACTCAAGGCTGACATACAACAAGAGCACAGAGAGCAACTCCAAAAAAAGTTGTTTAATCCTCTTCTTGAAAAAGTTGTTAAGAACTGTTCATCAGCATACACTTCTAAAAATGTTCCACATTTGAAAATTTAGGCATCATTAATTCAGATGCAACTTCGCCACCACATCCACTTTTAAGAAAAAATCTATTTCACTTACCATTTCTGTTATCAAATAGATCGGGTGGATTCGAACCACCAGCCTCTCAAATCATAAAATCGGAGGACTCTTACCATCTTCAAGCTTCCGAATCTTCTTATTAGAATAGTCTTTACCATGAAGAGAAAATTTGTTTAAATAAGGTACAAAACATTCATTCAAGAATAACATAATTACATGGACCACTATCAACATTCCCCATTGGAAATTGGCAAGTGCAGTTTTACATTTTTAAGCTCAATAGTCGTTACATTTTTATAGTCTGCTAATGTATAAGATAGATTTGAGTACCAAGTAATTTTTAATCAGACACGGTGCAATTACGTTATGTTTCAGGAAAGGTGAGGTAATTATCCAAATACACAAAAATAACATTAACAAAAGACTAGAGATAAAATATAAATTCAGGACAACAATATAAGAAAAAACAGATGATCAGGATAAATATAAAATAATTATAACTCTTACTATAAAGTATGGATATAATATATCTCAATGGTCAATCATTTTCAATCTTGTAATCCTTAATAAATAAATAGAAGTAAAGCTCAAAGTACTTTCAATTATTTATAAAAATTAATTCAATAAAAATTAGAGTAGCAGTACCAAAAATTAGTTAAAAAAAAAAGAAAAAAGAATTATATAAAAAAATTAGAGTAGCAGTGCCAAAAAATTGCCAACCATGGCCACCATATAATCACTGAAAGATTTAAACTGATAAATGATAAAAATAAATAAATAAATAAGTTAAATATTTTAGAATCATGAAGTTTTACCCATAAACTGTTAGCAGAACCCTCAAGACCATCATATGATAGAACCTCAAGATCATTTCTAAATTGAAACCTAAAGACCCTTGTGCATCCAACCCTGTTCAAACTCTCAAGATCATCCTCTGAATCGAAAGACCCTCTGAATCGAACCCCTCGTTGTGTGAAACGGAACACTCAAGACGTTCGAGATCGTACTCTGAATCGAAATCTCCGGAACGAATAATGTGGACATAAATTTTATACTCCCTCTGTCCCTTTATAATTGTCCACATTCCATATTTCACAAATTTTAAGGTAATAATTTTTATTATATTTTATTAGATTGAAAAAGGAGGCATTTCCAAATTTGCCCTTGTCTAAAACTTAGATCCTTTCATTTTAGGGGTAAATTGGGAATGCAATAAAAAATAGTGCATTGGTTTTTGAAATGTGACAACTAAAATGGGACAACAAAAAATGAGAAAGTGGACTATTAATAAGGGACGGAGGGAGTAGCATTTTGACACTGTAGCTCTTCTCAAAATATTGATTTAGCATGCAAAAATGACATTTTGCATTGGAGATGGTCTTAGATAACATTTACAACTTGCCGAGTGTTGAACCACAGGCTGATTCGTCCAGTTGAGAAATGGGAGGTAAAGAAGGCTGCATTTGAGAATTGAGACAGGAGCTCTGATACTCCAGATTCAGATTCAGATTCAGATCCAGATGGGCTCTCCACAATATTTTATCACAAGAATGGAAATATTATGAAGCAAGATGTTCTCTAAACTCTGCCTGGCATAGGTATATTCAGTGAGGGTATCTGACAAAAAGATGAACAAACCAATTTTACTAAAGGTGCAGAGCCCAGAGGAAGTATACTAATTCAAACCTAAGTGGCCATGCAGTTTTGGTTTTAGTCTATGTTCCGTAGCATTAACGTATCTGTGCCTTCTAATTAGAATTGAAATCGGAGAAAAATTAAGTCTAAACTAGCATTAGGCCTTTGAAATTGTGTTTGTCTGTCTCTTGGCAACAGAATCACCTTGAGCTGGGGTGACGGGGTGCTTCAATATTGGGCTTAATCTGTTCACTAAGACCTTTGAAATACCTTATGGCCGTGTTCGGCTACATGGAATTGGAGTTTTGGAATTGGAATTAAAGAAGAGCAACTCAGAAAATTGAATCAAAATTTTCTCCAATTCCACCAATTCTAATTCCATGCAGCAGAACACGGCCGTAAGGTATTTCAAAGATCTTAGTGAACAGATTAAGCCCAATATTGAAGCACCTCATCACCCCAGCTCAAGGTGATTCTGTTGCCAAGAGACAGAAACACAATTCCAAGGATAAATCCTTGTGGTACAAGAAGCTTTCAACTCCCTTATAATGCAGAATGTGGGAAGAAGTTCAATCTGGCCTTGAAATTAGATATATTATGAACAAAGGCTTATGACAATTGGATCATTAGACTATCTTTCTAAAGGAGCTGTTGCAGTGCTATGAGTTTTATGACCACTGGATTCAGCTTATCATGCTGCAATTCCACATACAATTGTCAGTCCTGATTCATGGAGAAAAATTAGAGTCTTCATCCCCACAGAGGTTTAAGAAAAGAAGTAGAGTAACCACAACTATGCTTTATGTTACTACATGTTTACTTTCAATTAGTAGGTCTCTAAGAACTACAAATTTTTTTTTTTTTTTTTTTTTTTCTCCCTAGTTTGGAAAACTCACACACACATGCCTCCATTGAGGTTCGAACCCCTAACCTCCTTTTGAAAGTAGGGGCCTGGAACCACTAGGCCACAGGCCTGTTAGTCTCTAAGAACTACAAATAAAAATTTGCATACTGAACAGTGATGCAGAGATGACAGATGCATCTTAAAGTAATTGTGAATTAATGAAAGTTTAACCAGTTCTCAAATGCATCAAAAGTTTAATACACGTCGCTATCATTATTTAAACTTCCATGCGCTGAAAAGAATGAACCAAATAGCATTACTATTAATTGCAGTAAAGCCCACATTTATCAGTAAACCTCCATGCAAATTTACCATCAAATCAGTATCAGATTCTCAAATGGTTTTCTCTGTATCTTTTCAGTGTGAACAATAATAAACATAAAATTTGCATAAAAAAGTTCATAAATTTTATGTAAAACCAATCAAAAGAGTGCAGTGCAGCTATTATCAGCAAGTCAAATTAAAAATTACCCCTGCAAACATTTAGCCTTTGCATAGTTTACGAATTCTGATTAGTAGGGACAAATGTATAATTACACATTTAAGAAAAAGAATTGGAAGGACCAACATGAATTAATCACAGGGATCCAAATTGTGGTGCAGTCAGTAATCTTATCTGACATCTATTTACTTGTGAAATCAGACTGATTTCATGCCAAATTGTGGGTTTTCGAATTTGACAATAAGGAGTAAGGCAACTTGAAATGTCAATTAATTGTGACCTACAGTGAGATGATTTGTCAGACAAAACATTTTCATTTTCAGGTCAATTGACATGATTTGGGGAAACATAACAAGACACGTGGATTACCTCTTTTAATGTTCCAAAGGATACAAGTCGTCATGGAGGTGAGAGTAGACTACCCACTTGACAGATTTTGTGTGGCCAACTCCAGATAGCAGGGAGAAAGGCACTGTCAAGTAGTATTAAATTTAACTGTATATCAGATATTTACCATACTTCCTGAACAGACAGTATTTTGTGGGTAAATTCCCAGTAAGCAAGCAGATGTTCCTGGCTTCAGAACTTGAACTACTGAAACATAGCATAGAAATTTAATTAAAGATTAAAAATAATGACAAATAAAGCCAGGGTACTGATCCTGTGTCGACAACAATAAAGCTTCTGTCCCAAACTACTTGGAGTCAACAGTCTTAACATTTTTTCTGTCTGTGATGAAGTTTATTTGATCAATGTAAATTGTCCAACCAATGATAACTGAAAAGCTAAAATCAATGGAACCTTGTTCCTGGTCGGAAATATAGTGAAACTATCTTCTTTCTTTCATTATTTAACACAGTTTTTCTAAAAGGGATTGTATAATTCTGTTTTTAACAAATTTATTAGTCACAACTTGTGAGCGGTGTTCTAGCTACATAAGAAATCCTTGGGTGGGGGCAACTGGAGGTAGACAGATAAACGAAATAGATATGGCAAACTATGTAGTCCATGTAAAAACTCAATATTCCATAAATGGCAAAACTTTATGGAAAATGCCAAAAGAATTTCATCCAACTGATCACTTTGCTATAACTGAGTTGCAATTACTGCATACATCTAAACAAGAAATGAAAAGAGATCTAAAGTTGTATGCCTATATCTAGTAAGCTTGAACAAAGTGTAAAACATGCAGATGAAAAATTGAACACTAATTAAAAAGGATAATGGATTATCATCAATCATGCAAAATCAAATTTACTGACGTGACAAATTCAATAAGAAGAAAAAAAACACCTCTGAAATCTCAATCAAGTGCATCAGTTTGCATATCTCCTGAGTGAGCGTTGTTTTCATAGTTCCTCCCAGTCAAGTGATGAAGAAGCACACCTGCTGCAACGCTGACATTCAAGCTCTCCACAGCCAGAAAGGACAGGAACTCGTCGCTTGAGCATCCGCGATCCAATTCTGCAGTTTCCACATCTCCAAATCCTGTGCTTAAATCCACTGGAATGTTTCCTGGGATTCTGATCAACTGAGTGCATGATCTCTCTACCAATGGCCTCAACCCAGTGCCTTCACTCCCCAACACGAGAACTGTGGGCACACCAGACTCAATTTGATTCAGAGGGATAGCTCTTGAAGCAACCGAACCTCCAAGAACCCGCCAACCATTTCGAGAGGAGGATACTAAGAACTGCATCATATTCTTGCAAGACCTAAGCTCCATCAACTCTAATGATCCTGCACTTGCTTTGCTCACAACACCACTCAATGGGGCTGAATTTTTTGCACACAACACCACACCTGAAGCTCCAAAGAAGTAGGCTGACCTAATAATGGCACCCAGATTCTGAGGATCTGTAACCTCATCCAAAGCAACCCAAAGTGGACCCTTATCCCCCTCAATGGACACAGGATCCAATTCCTTTATACCCACCATCTCTAATGGAGAAGCATCTAGCACCAGACCTTGATGAGGCCGATTATCAGCGATCATATTGAGGTCATGCTTCGATACCTCTTTCTTGCTTAATCCAATTTTTTCAGCCATCCTCAAAACTCTCTCAAACCCTTTCTTGTCTTTCCTCTTCCTATTATTACCACTTAAATCCAACCCTTCCTGAACATACAAAGCATAAAGCTCTCGTCTTCCAGCCGATAGTGCAGCCAAAACAGGACCAACTCCATAAATCCCTTCACCAGTCATCTTTGGTATCATCGATTCAGTAGCCTCTTTCCATGTCTTTCTACCCCAGTTTTCTTGCTTATCCCACTTTCGGAACTCTGGTCTATCGGAACCACGTTTCACATAAGCAATTTTATTGACCCTATTCTTTATATTATGCCATCTTGGATCATCAACCTCAACCTCCCCCTCTTCTTCTTCTTCGAGAGGTTCATATTTTTCCACATAATCCTTTTGCAGATTTTCCGGCATTCTACGTTCACTACTTCCCATAGTTGAAGCACCACTTTTTAGGAACTTTTCTGCCGATTTCTCCCAAGAAGACCGACTAGTCTTGGCTGTGTTTGTTTTCTCCGACCTTTTTGCTTCGTTAGCCTTGTTTGTTGCTAACCAAGGAAGGGTTTTTTCAGCTCTAATTACACTGCTAGTACCTTCAACAACGTTCTGAGAATACGAACTCGAGAAACTCCTAGCTCTCATCATTGGGTAATTTTGTAGAGCACTTTTAAGGCGAAACGCACTACAGAAAGATCTGGGTTTTGCCACGTTACCACACTTTTGTAGGGTTGTACCTTGATTTCCAATTGATAAACTTCCAAGGGTTTTGTAACCAAACCCATATGAGAAACTGCTCGAGTTCATAGTCATCGTATTGGAGTTTTTAAAAAGTACTGGGTTAGACCCGACTAGCAAAGATTGGGGTTTTGAAATATGAAATGGTTTGAAGCATCTGGGTGGTTGTGAAGAAACCCTACAAGCCAAAGGAAATGCCTGGTTCTTTGATATATTACAGTACATGGTAATAAAAAGAAAACAGAAAGAATAGATTCGTTTCGAAGAGATAATTTGAAAGCTCACAGCAAGTAATGTTCAGAGAAGATGAATAAAACCTGTATGGTGCTTCTGATTGAACTTTGAACCACGATTTGCTTGGTTCTTCACCGTCTCGTCTATCTGAGGACTGAAGGCTGAAGCTTCAGAAAATTGAAAATTTTTGACTTCTCATTTCTCAACGGAGCATTGCGTATTTGCAGGCAAGGGATCCTAATCTGCAATGGCAATTTGCTTAAGGCAATAATACGACGTCGCTGGCTGGTCTATATTTTTTTTTTTTTTACCCTTTCCCAGCTGAAATATTTTTCATACTCTTATCTAACTGAGTAGTTTAACAAATAAAAAAAAAAAATTTGTCAAACGAAAAAACTCTATTATCTTTCTTTTTATCTATTGTAAACCTAAGTCAATTAAGCCATGAGCAGTGAGAATTTGAGCAAGAACCCGTAAGAGCGACACCTGTTAAAAATGATTGTGTAACTTAATTGTAAACACTATATTAACCTACTTTTTCTTTTCTTTTCTTTTCTTTTTTATGAAAAAAGAGAAAAACCTAATCAACCTAAATATATATATATATATACATATATATTTGTTAATATATATATATATATATATATATATTATTTTTGTAAAATTTAATAATACAAAATTGGTATGAATATTATTATTTTGCCTTTTAATAGTATATATTTTAGTTATTTAATGTCAAAATATAAAGTTACTGAAGTTTTTTAACATAAGAATGAGCAATTTAATTATTTTATTATTATTTTTATTTTTATTTTTTTGGATGATAAAGCAAACATACACACTTTTTTGTTCACGTTCGGGCTCGAACTCAAATTTTATTAACACGTCAAATATGAGGATACATCAAAGTAATAAAGACCAAATGTTTTATTATGCCAAACAAATAACATAATGTTGTGAAAATTCCACATAATTATATACAATACATCAACTTTATTCATAACACAATGAATTAAAACAAGAAACAATAACACTAATAGAAAATTGAAATAACATGCTTTCATTAAACTGAATAGTACATCATATGAACAACATGGATAAAAGATGAATTAGGATTTAATAATATAGTAATTCTGTAATAGAAAATTAATATAATAATAGAAATTATAAAATGACAACAATATTAAAATAGGTAAAAAAGAGCTGGCCTGATTGTTGAGGCATGTGTAAACACATTGACCTAAAGTTGATAGTTCTCCCCTTCGTGCGGGTATTGGTGAAACTAGTCAACTCCAAGATACAACCCAATCAGCTCGCAGCGGCGTCTCCTCCATGTGCACGACCACAGGAAAACTAAGTCCAAGTCTATATAAGTTTAGTTGCTCATAAACTCAATATTCAAATAACTCTCAAAGGAAAAATAAAATAGGCTCACAACCCTTTGTAAAGTATCACTATATGATCTTGCCATATACTCCCAAAAGTCTGACTCTACTCCTCTTACCATACCCATAAGACATATATATATAGAGAGTGAAAATGTAACGTCTAAGGTAGCATAATGATAGATATAATGATTGAAATAATACCCCCAATAAATATAATTTAACTATTATACTAAATATTATGTAACTTATATAATAAATATTATATTAAATATTATTTATGATTTTTTATTAAAATATCTATAACAGCTTATTCCTCAAATTGAGTTTGCTTTCAACAGGCCCTGAAAATTCAAGCTGAGGTCAAGTAGAATGTAGAGCAGTCCAATTCCAATTAAGTATAAGGTTGCAACTGACAAGTGTGGACATAAAATAGGCCACGTTACCGAAATTCAAATTAATCTGACATCACCTTAGTGTTGGCTTCAAAAGAATAAACAAGAAGACAAAAATGGACAACACTTGGTCGATATAAGAGCTTCAGCGAAAGCAACAGCCAGTCGATGAACCTATAAAGCATGGGACCTTCAGTCGATCATAGGCCCTGAACCTCAATCCGACCAAAGCCACAACTATCGATCGATGTGCTTTGAACCTTGATCCGACCAAAGCCATAACTATCGATCGATGGGCCCTGAATCTCGATCCGACCAGAGCCACAACTGTCGATCGATGGGCCCTGAATCTCGATTCAACCAAAGCCACAACTGTCGATCGATCAAAGCCGCAACTGTCGATCGATGGGTCTTGAACCTCGATCCGACCAAAGCCACAACTGTCGATCGATGGGCTTTAAACCTCGATCTGACCAAAGCCACAACTGTCGATCGATGGGCCTTGAACCTCGATCCGACCAAGCCACAAATTGTTGATCGATGGACCGTGAACCTCGATCCGACCAAGCCACAAATTGTTGATCGACGAACCTTGAACCTCGATCCGACCAAAACCATAACTGTCGATCGATGGGCCTTGAACCTTGATCTGATCAAACCACAAACTGTCGATCGATGTGCCTTAAACCTCGATCCGAACAAACCATAAATGTCGATCCATGGGTTGTCAATCGATGGACCTTGAACCTCGATCTGACCAAAGCTATAATTTTTGATCAATGAGTCTTAAACCACGATCCGACCAAGCCACAAACTGTCGATCGATGGGCTTGAACCTCAATCGACCAAGTCACAAATTGTCGATCGATGGGCCTTGAACCTTGATCTGATGAAGTCATATCGTGTCAAAGAAAACAAACAGCGAAAAGTAATGGTAGGACTATTTGAGGCCAGTGGGAATGCAGAAGGGACTTTGGAATGTAGGATGGAAAACTAGCTATGTCTTGTTGAGGCAGGACCCAATTCGAGGAGAAAAAGCAAAAGACATGTTGGAGTAAGTACAGAGACCTTTACAACTACCCTCTATTTAAGTCATTCAAGGAGATATGTACACCTGGTAGTAGAGCCAGAAAAGTAGGGATTAGGGCATCATGATCCATAAAAGACCATGGGCCCTGACTCACCTTATCCAGAGGCCCAACATATACAACCTGAATGACCTAGGGCTATAAAGAGGTGGCTAAGGCAAAAGGGATAAGGACATGAAGAATTTGGGCTCTGTCAACACTCCAGACTTCGTCTTCTCTACCATCGTTTCAGTCCTCAGATTGGACTGGTTTTCTCTTCCTCAATCCACTCTTCTGTATTCCTCATACTGTTTTAGTGGTATTTCTCAAATATCTTCATCTTTAGCTTAACTCGAAAAACAGGTACATATAACAAACATAGAGAGCTAAAATGTTCAAAGAAGGTGATCTAGGGATGGTGTACTTGCGCAAGACCACATTTTCAGTTTGGACTTATGGCAAGTTACAAAGCAAAAATATGGATCGTTTTGTATCACAAGAAAGATTAATGATAACATTGCTTATGCGGTGAAGCTTCTTAATGATATGTTCATTTCTAATACTTTTAATGTGTCTGTCTTTTTCGATAATTAAACTCGAGGACGAGTTCTTCTGAAGTGAAGATAATTTATGTAGAATGGATTGCTGCGGATTACGGAGACCGTTTAGTTTACTCACAGTTAAACTCAAGGATGAGTTCTTCTGAAGTGGAGGAAATTTATGTAGAACGGGTTGCTGCAGATTACGGAGACTATTTGGACCGTCGGAGGGTTAAACGATACACATTTGTCAAGGTAAGTTGATTATAATATGGAAAACCAGTAACAAGCCAAACCTAAACTCTACTCGGCACTTGACGTGATACTAGATCAACGACGGAGCTTGCTTTAGCACCACTGGCCAAACTCTTGCGTTCTAATCCAAGAATTTAAGTTATTAGATAGTACCAAATACTCGCCAACATATATTCAAATCATTTTCCATCTGAATCCGTTGTGGCCAAGTCCATTTTCATATTTGGTTTTTTTTTTTTTTTTTCCTCTTTCTTTTAAATTTGTATTAGTACCATTGTTTATCGAACTACCATTGAGCTTGACCTATTTAAAATTCAAGAAGCTAGTGCAGATTCAATGTAGTTAACTTCTTATACATATGTGTTTTATGGGTAACCTTCAGGTTCGATGCTTGAAATTACAGTCAACTCTGAGGGCTTGAAATCTCGAAGTATTTTATAAGAATTCCATAATTTAGACTCATAAATTTCTTTTTCTTTTGAATCTATTTAAAGAAGAAATTAAGCCTCAAACACATGCATTCACTCAACTTCTAGAATGTTTCTAGTCTTTTTTTTTTCTTTTTTCTTTTTTAACTATAAGGCCCATGCTTTTTATTTTTATTTATTATTATTATTTTAAAAGTATGGCCCATACTTTTAAATAAATGGCTGATCATCCCATTTTGAATTATGGTTGGTTGAATAGGAAGCCAATAATGGGCGAGTAAGAGTCACACTGCTGTGCACTGCAGCTCATGTGTGCGTGTATACACTCTCTTATGTTTTTCTATATGTATCTAATTATCTATATTTTCAGATATGGCACACTGGTAATATTAATAATGCATTTCCGTGTACATGGAAACTTGCTGCACTATTTGTGGTAACCATTAAAAGCAAAAATATATATGGTTCCTCACTATTTTGCCACATTTAAATTGACCATTCATTCTATTGAACAATGTTTATGGTTTTATATTTGAAAAGAAAAAGACATACATCTTAGGTGAGAGAGTACGTGAATGCGATTAGAGTGAAAATATGAAAATGACAATTTAAAATTTAATCTGAGCAATGCGCCACCAGAGTGCTTATACACTTGTGTACTATTAAATGTCTTTGTGTATGTATTATCAATATTTGTACATAGGCTAATGATCATTATATACTTTGTGGAGTAATAAAAATGTAATTTTATTAACACAAGAAAATGTGTTTAAATTATTTTAATCATATTCATAATGTTAGTAACACTTAAAATACAAATATTCTACTATAATTTTATTTCTTAAAAAATGAGAAACCATAAATCTATATGTTTATTATAAATTTTTAAAGAGAGGTATATATATACTACTAGTTGGTACTCACACACATGCCTCCACTGAGTTTCAAACTGCTAAATATTTTTGAGAAGTAGGGACTTGATAGCACTAGGCCACTGATCTGTTGGTTAAAGAGAGATTATTTAAATGAGAAATCATTACGAATTCGAATGTTTATAAATTGAATTCAAAGATTGACAAAACTGAATTCGCGAATTGAGTAAGAATTTGTTTTTTGAACCCTAATTTGCACACGAAATGTAAAGCGACACCTGTTAAGAAAAATTGTATGACTTAATTTATTATTTGAACCTCCCTTAATGGTAAAATAAAATTATTTTCTTCATTCAATTGTTCATTTTTCCTTCTCTGATAAATAAATAACAGTAGAATAATTAACAAAGTAATTAATTCGCAGATATTAGCTTAGGATGAAGGGTCAACTTTTCATATATTTCTTTTGTTCTCATTCGTGCACATTTTTATATACTCCGAGAGAGAGAGAGAGAGAGAGAGAGAGAGAGAGAGAGAGGGGAGAGAGAGTGTCTTTTTTATAAGTCGGCTAGAAACAATTGGAACATTCAAGTTTTCTTGCCATCGTAAAAGATACTTGACCTGGCCACTTGTGAGACAATGACCCGGGCCCCACAAATTACAATATTATATATATGTCCAAATCCATGCCAACATGTGGTCATAAAAGTATCAAACGTATCTTTATGGTTCATCTTTAATTCTTTATATATATATATATATATATATATATTATTTTTTTCCCTGACAATAATGGTTCATCTTTATATTATAAGGCTGAAAAAGAAAATTGAAATAAAAATATAAATCATTTAAAAAAAAAAACTAAAGGGCCCCTTTTTTAGGCTTTTATCACCATAGAAATGGTGCATGAACCTGTATAATTCATTGAATGAGATAGTTGTCAATTTTTCTCATCAATGCCAAATTTTGAGCATTGAATTAATGTGACAAATTATTGGTCTATTTTTCTTATTTTAGTGATAATAGTTATTTTATATGCTCAAAAATAATTCATTAAGGTAATTAATGGGTCCCCATAAAATCTAAAAAATAGAAAAATAGACCTCTCATGAACTTCTTCAAGGGGCATATTGCATGCTCATTTGAAATCAGTTGATTTTTCTACAATATGGATGAAATCACTGACTCATTCTTCCTTTAAAATGACTTAGTACAGTTTTAACAGTGTTGCAATGACTTTGACCCACTTGTTACAAGTTTTACCATGCATTTATCTTCCGTAACTCTAAATTTAAGTAGTACGGGTATGGACACGAACATGAGTACAACACAATATTAATACTTTGATATAATAAACCCAAAAAGAAAATAGAACCGAATATGGCACCGATCCATAAATATATATATATATATATAATATTTTATTATATATAGAAAAATAATTATTTTTATTCATTTGATCCAGATAATCATGAATGAAAGTATTAATTTGGAGTTTAGAATTAAATATTTGTTATTTAAAATTGTATATTATTTTTAGTATTAGCCCATAATATATTTTAACTTGCATTGAATTTTATTATTTTAATAAAAATAATTACAAAATCACTACACCGTGTCCTAAAAGTTTTCAAAACGTATCGCAATTGTGTCTATATCGTATCTCAGTCATGTCAAATTAAAAAATAAAATATTCAAATTTTAAAATACTTCTGCCATGTTCAACACGTATTCCCATGTCTAAACCGTATTCGAGTGTTGAAAACCGTTAACCTGAAGTAAAGTGTATGTGCTTTCTAGTTCTAGACTCTCACGAGTAGTAAATATAGTTTTTAATTAATTCTCGAAATAGGGAAAGGTGGAGCTAGAAATGTTTGATCTGAACCCACCAATAATTTTGTCCCATTCTATTATTAAACTGAATTGGTTTGGGCTTGGCTCTGGATAGAATGTTCTCGAATCCATGCTACTAAATATTTCCAGATATTTTAAAATAACTTTTGTGGTTAAATAATACTACCAATTTTACATTTTTTTAAAAAAACTAATACCAATTTTTATAAGGATACATTTGAATATACTCTTATTTGAATGAACCATAAAAAGAAATGTGACACACTTCACTAAATTTTCTACTATTAAATTCCTAGCTTTTTTGCTTTTAAATAAGAAATTCAAAATTTTAATATTATTAGTAACATAGTTGCCAACTTGTCATTTTCTTATGTGACTTTATCGACATGCAAGTTCATATTAAAATATCCATCCTTTGTCAGTCCATTGAAGGGCTTTTATGTTATACAAATTAGGCACAAAAGCATCAAAATTGGGTTGCTTTTAGGTTAATTATCCCTCGTGTAGTCAACTTTCAAATTGCAATCTTCCTACTCAACAATTGTAGCCACTAAAAACATTCATAACTCATTCTCTGCATAACATGCATGAACTAGCAAAACTCACAAATTGGTGGGAGTTAGAGTATGAACTAGTATGAACCCACAAATTGGTGGTAGATAGAGTATATGACCCGTAGGAAGGAGAATTAGGAGGGTTTAGGAACATGAGGAATAAAAATAAGGAGTTGGACGTGCTTACCTCCGGTATATCTTGTATGTAGTCTCGTCACTCTCATGTGTTGAAGGTGTAATAGATCGGACGTAAGTTATTGCGTAGTACTGCTAGATCCAATGCTAACATGCATGAACTAGCAAGAACCCCCAAATTGAGAAAGTAGTTAGAGCATGACCCGTATGAAGGAGAATAAGAGGGTATAGGAAGATGAGGAAGAAAAATAAAAAGTTGGACATATCCTGAGTTTATCTTGTAGTCTAATGTACTAAAGATATAATAGACTGAATGTAAGTTGTTGAGTAGTGTTGTCGGATCCTATGTAAACAAAACCCTTTTAACATTTTTTCTTATTCGAACTCATAACTCTCTCGTTGCGGTCAGATCATTTCTGTCTACTCAACTAACACTCGATCACCTCTCGGGTGACCAGACCAAGGGTTGAGTCTGACTCAAATACCATTTGTAATGCATGGATGCTTGCTCTCTTACCCAAAAACTTAAACTGTTGATTAGTGTTGCATATTCATCCTCATATGCCCAAGTCCTATTCGGATTTGATGTGAAATAAGTTTCTTCTACAGGGAGGTCACCGGATTCGAAGTGTTCCATGTCATTAAGAAAATAAAAATAAAAAAAGGGGATAAATATAAAAAAATGGAAAGTTAGACAAGTTTAAAAATTGTTTGGCTAAGAGAAAAAAAAAATGGTTTTAATAATTAGTTATATATATATATACACACATTTCATGTGACCGTCCATCACACTATGTGATAGTCACTAAACTTGTATAATTAAGTTTGACATCCATGCAAGATCCAAAGAAAGTGAAATCATCATTCTTCTTCAAAATGATACCCCATTTGAATCAATAATTTTATTACTTTGGTGGTGAGAATATTATGACATAGGCCAGAGTGACGCACACTCATGCATATGATTTTACCAAACCACCACATAATCTATCGGTTTTATGAATCCACTACTACTGGTCTTGCGTTGAAAGGTGGTCATCACGAGAATATATATAAAATTGAGATATGTTGAGCACTCAATGTGGTGAATATATAAAAAAAATAACAAAAGGTCGTTGATGTGGCTGTGGTGTCTTTACAGGGGGTCTGGTCAATAAGACATTTATAGTGAGTGAGTGATTCAATCAAAACATCCAGAAGTTTTAGAATATGTTTCAAAGTCCAAACCTCTCAAAAAGTTAATTGTGGTCAAAAGTTACAATTTTGCTGGGATAAAAAAACCCAAGTGGGAGGAGCTCTCAAATGGCAGCCTTTTGATTTCACACTAACAAGTGAAAAGAAAGAACTGAGTTCTCCTTCTTGGGCATTCACATTAATTCACACAGTATCAACTACTATCAAGTCATGATTATCATTCACATTGTGCCACGTTAGCCATTACATAATAAATCACTCTGCAGAACATATCATTACTAATATTACTTCCATCAAAATGCAGTAATCATTTGATTCATTTGTACACGTACTAGTATTTTGGAGCTAGAAGCTAAATATATATATATATATTGATATCTTTAAATATTACATATACAAAATAGGAAAAAAAATTCTTGGTCGCACTTTAAATAATAGGAAAATTTTCCTAGGAAAACTCTAAATGTGCTTAAGGCAGGCAGGCTGGCCACCTAAGCTTTAATCCCTGAGGCCCTGAATACACTCGACTTTAATTCTATGTCAACCACTATCATACACTAATAAAGAATTATACAAGAATTGTGTAGTCTAGGCTTGTCTACTATTATTTAAAATATTTTAGAATTATGTAAATTGTCTTGTAAATATCTTAAAGTATTTCAAAATCCTGATTTTTGGAAACCATTGAATTTGTGAAGCTTGTAAATATCTTTGCGAATAAATAAAGGTGGGAGGTGATTTTGCTGTTCACCAAAACATAACTTAGTCATAGGTAAGAAATAAATGTAATTTTTTATTCTATAAAAAAATGTGCAATGAGTCAAATGTACACTATAACTATAACTGTGTCAGATGTATCTAAAAATAAATTTAAAAATCGCTACACATTCCTTTAAACTTCATCTAGCTTTACTAATTCAAAAAAAAAAAAAAAAAAAAAAAAAAAAAAATACAAAAAAATTTCTTTTAAATTTATATCAACTTTATTA
>JAOTQH010287257.1:0-19488 GCA_025631255.1 Cornus kousa | reverse complement strand
AAATGATACTAGTTATTATTCTAATGTCTTGTTTTTTATTTGATTTTATAACTATGCAACATTGTTCTTTTATAGTTCATTAGTTATGAGTTATGATTTGTGTCTTTTTTTATTCTGAGGTTGATGAAAAATAACAACACTCACTAATTTTTAAAGTACATCACACACACACACACACATATATATACTATTCGCCGTGTCCGTGTCGTGTCGTATCCGTGTCCGTGCTTCTTAGTGTGGCATGTTCTATGCAACTTGTGCAATATTTTCTTTTTGGCATGTTCTATGCAAACTTGTGCATTGCTTCAATTTTTTTTTTTTTTTTGATAAAGTCATTTGTGCATTCAGGCCCGCACCTTACTTTGTGCCTTGCACCTCAGGCTCTACGAGACCTTAGCGCCTCAATGTGTCTTGAGCCTTTTATAACTATAATCAATCTACTTGCCCATTTTTACCCCCCCCACCAAAAAAAAAAAAAAAAAACTAGGATCGTTCAAACCATGCAGAACATTAATTTTGAAAACTCTCCATATCAGATTTTTAAACAGACTCTACCAAATATATTACATGAGTCTCCTATATTGGCCATTATAATGGGGTTATAGTCAATCTTGGGTCACCAATTGAGCGTTCAGGGGTTTCATGATATAGCTCATATTCTTGGGTGTGGCGTTGGGCTTCATCCAATATCTTATCTTAGGCTGCCTCTGGGAGGTTCGTCGAGGAGGGTGGGGGTCTTATGAAGAGCACCTTGGCGAATCTTGCTGCTTACTTCATGTCCCTCTTCCCGGTGTCTTCTACCGTTGTTCTGAGATTCAGAGGAAAGGATTGTGAATACAAATGCCACTTGGTTAATTGGGATAGTGTGTGCTCCCAATCAAGTATTGAACTTACGTGTCATACTGAAAAGCACTGGGAGAGACCAAGTGTGATCGATCAAAAGATAACATTTTTGATAAGTTTGATCAAAAGATAACATGAAAAGTTGGTATTTGAATCTTTTTTTTTTATGCCTGAAGAGTGAAAAGTTGAAAAGTTGGTATTTGATCATTGAACAAGAACTTTTATATGGTAATTGTGTGTAGTGCGTGTATTAAAATAGCCTAGTTTTTATGGTGGCTTGATTCATTGTCTGAGCTGGTTTGTCTAATTGAGGAACACCTGATGAATGGAGTTAACATTCAAGTGCATGTGTATAATAACAGAGGTAATTTTCTAATAGACATCCTAACTTGACAATTGCACCAACAATTCTGGTGTTGAACTTATGTGTCCTATTATGAAAACATTGGGAGAGAGAGGATAAAAAACAAATATTGAAAGTGTTTATTTGAAAATCATATGTTTTTATGCCTGGAAGATTGGTCATGAAATATGAATTGTCATATGGTAGTTTGTTTAGTTCTTTTATAAAAATGACCTTCTAATGAAATTTATTCTTCTTTTTGGCTATAAATTGTTTGAGTATTTTCACAGTTTGTTTAATTCAAGATGTATAGTTCAACATTTTGTTACTTTTTCTTACCTGAGTTTCATAAGGTGTCTTATATCGTGCACTCCAGGTATTAATTGGACAACAATTCGTTGTTCCTGCTTACTCGAAGGTATCTTTACTTCAAGAACCAACCAAGCAAGATAGTGATGAGGAGCTGGAATATGCTGACAGTAGCGGGGGGATCGTAGAAATTCCATGTAACTGTACCTTGACGATTTCTTTGACTTTCCCTTTTGTTCTTTTGTTCATTTTTAAAGAAAATTTATATTTTGAAATTAGAAAACCTCAATTTTACTTACTGTAACTCTTGAATTTATCATCTTTTTTGCAAGGCTTTTTCAGTTCATCCTTTTAAACGATTTTGTAGATGATAAAACAGCAAAATCCTTCAGAAAAGGTGTGGCTTGTATAGATTATAGTTAGAAATTTCATCAAGATAGGCACATCAAATTCATGCCAGCCAATTTGGAAGAATGAGGGCTAGCGTTTCTGTGACTTGGATTAAGGATGATTTGGAAATGATGGAATGGATATTGGAGGCAACTATGGTTTATATGGGCTATTTAGTCATTTAAATTGATAGACAGCAAGCAATCTTTGTTGCGGAGAATTTAGGAGGATATACAACAAAACCAAGCCTTTTCCCAACATTTAGGAGAATATAGTAGTGAAGAAATATAGATGAAATTTCAAAATTAATGAATATTTTACATTATACAGATTGACTGAAGTTCAGTGAAACAATTGTAGGAAATTGCTCAAACTAGATAAGAAAGTTTGGGGTATTCATGGAAAATTTGATATATTTTATCACCTAATTCTAGGGTTCCTTAATTGGTGCATATTTTCTACTCTGTTTTACATGGGGATTGAAATCCCCAATCAATCATTGTGGAAATAGTTGACTTTTTGGACTCTTTGAGTGTTTAGAAGCCCTATTTGGCCTTGTGTAGCTTCCAAAGGAAGCATTCCCATTTTGAATGCCTTTTTAATACAACCTAACTTTGCGTCTACATATATTCGTATATATACCCACGATTTACAAAACATAATTCATTCATATATATGCACAAAAGTGATCAAATAATTGAAATTCATTTTAATTTAGTCATGTTCTAATCAACAAATTGTAATATAATTTGCAAAAATCCCTAATTTATGCACATCATCAACAAATTGATAGTCAAATTGGTTTGATTGAATAAAATTGATTACTTACATATATTAATAATTTATTTTAACAAATTTAAATTAAGACACTTTAATTCAATCCCATGTTAAGAATAGGAACATCGTCTCACCTTTGATTTTCCATAAAAGTTCCTCTAGGTTGCTCATCCGTTCTTTGGTCACTCTCACCCCCCCCTTCCAATTTGCAAGACAACTAGGAGGGCATTATATGATGTTAGAGTTGGAGAAGAATTAATCTTGGTCCTTAATTTTAAACTTAGACCTCGATTGTTTTTTATTTTGTTTAACCATATGAGTGTTGTTCATTACTTGTCTCCTTATTGTTTAGTTAGTAACTAGACTTTTATTATTTACTATTTGGTAGTGTGATTTTGTTTGTCGTAGGAGTTAAAAGATCTAATGATAAATAGATTAATTATGTAAAATTAAATTAGTACTCAAGAGTTCCAAAATTTCTCATGACATTGAACATTGAAGTGTTGAACGTATTATATTATTAACCTTGTGGAGTTCAATTAATGATTAAGTCTATATAAAATAAAAATAAATAACAATATATGACTCATAACCATCATTATCCTTCCTTTAATCCCATATAAATGACGTCTGCAACATGCATTTTCTTTTTTCATTTTCTATTACATAAGACATCTCTCCTACATTACTAGAATTTTTTTTGGTTCCGTTTCCGTCTCTTACCCCCTTTACAAATTAGTGCATCAACTATATGTCTATACCACCCAAGTTTACATTCTCTTTTTTAATCATCAGCAATTTCCACCCTCAATTTCTCTCTCACACACTTGATTAATAACCCTATTTCTACTAGTCACTCCTGCCATCCATCTTAACATCGTCCTTTCAGTTACATTAATTTGTTCTTCTTCTTTCCTTTTTAAAACCGAACATTTTGCTCCATGTAAAATAGTTGGTCTAATAATTGTGTTATAAAATTTCTCTTTTAATTTAATTTTTATTATCGCATAAAATTCCACTCATTATTTAACTACCTCACCATTCTTTTTTATTATTGATTCTAAATACCGAAAATGGTTGTTTTGGTTAACCCTTTGGTTTTCAACTACGATCTGTAACAACTCTCACCCTAGCCTGACACAATATTGTCTTCTTTTGGCTCCCCCGGACCAGAGACTTCCCAGGAGGTCACCCATCCTAGTACTACTCCAGGTTAAGCATGTTTAACTTTGAAGTTCTGAAAGGTTCACAACCATCACGGCTTTAAAATGCGTTGTGTCATAGAAGAGTGTTGAACCTACATATAGCACTTCCCCTTCCCCAGGCGATGTGGGATCATGACACCTTGTAGCTTGCTAGTGTGGTAGCTTGTCCAGTGTCTCGCACCTGCCCACATCACACCCGCCCACAGAGGTCGTCACACGACCATTATATTATCAATATCTGATTTTTTATATTTACATTCCGTATATTCAGTTTTAGTTCTATTAATTTAATAATCTTTTATTCTAATGCATTTCTCCGCATTTCTACATCATCGACAAATTCTACTATTATAGAAAAATCACTAGTCTCACCACATATAGTGGAAACTTTAGTTTTGTATTTAAATTGAACTCCTGAATAATATATTTCATTTATGTAGGAATTTATTCTCTTTGTAAAGCTCACCAAATAGTATCTTTTGGTACCCTATCGTATTATTTTTGGAAAAGTTTAGGAAACTCATATGTACATCTTTTTGCTTACTCCTACACTTTTTAATCATTTGTCTTATTAAGTGAAAACCATACCATTATTCTTATTGAGTAAACCAATAAACGAATAAAGAAACGAGAAAAAAAGAAGAGAATGCATATATTTTCAAATGATCCACTAAAACTTCAAAAATAGATCTTAAAAATAAAAATAAAAATAAAAAGAAAGAAAGAAAGAAAGAAAATAGTTTTATATATAATAACCTACCTCTGGATGGAGAACTGGAATTGCATTTGTTGATTAGAACAGAGTCACGGACTATTTCTCATAATCTTATTATATCAAATTTAGGTAAGATCTAACCCAAGTGCCGCAAAAAAGGAAAGAAAAAATAGGTGAAACTTACAAATGGAATGGAGTTTGGCCAAGCTCTTGATTCAAGTATGTTTTTTTTTTTGATAAGTAAGCTCTCGAGTCTTGATTCAAGTATTAAGCTTGGATGTTGTGTAGCCTAAGTTTTGGACATTAGGTCTAGGGTATCATGGTGTATCTTTGGAGGGTGGGACCTGAAATTGTGGAAATTTTGGAAACGTAGCATACATAAAGCTTGTAAAGCTAACATTTTAATACTGCTGTCAAATTGTTGATACAGCCATGACTGTGTTGTAACGGATATTACGGCTGTGAAATATAATAGGATCGATAGATTGGCTTGTAAATGTTGCCTCAGGGGAAAACATTATTGCTGTTATTTTAAACACTGTGTGGCGTTCAACTATTTTAACAAATTATGATTAAATCAAATACTGGGCATTGCAGATATTTTATAGTTATTTTACTTTTGCACTTGCTGCCAACTTTTTGCTTCATACGGTTATTCTTTTAAGATATTTTGCTGGAGTTAGAAGTTCCTTTACCAAAGATTCTTTTGTACATGTTCTATTGGGCTATTAAGTTTTATGTTGGTTAGAGATGGAGTAGATTTGTAAGAAAATGCTTTGTGTACCAACTGAAAAAAAGGTGGTTCTGTCTTCTACTTTTTGATTGTTGTATACTAATAAACATTTTTTTTAAGAAATTTGATGTATGATGATCTCTTATGATGAATACCCTGCTCCATGCTTGTCTTTATTTTAGTTACTAGCCAAACTGTTGTCCTTTTTAGGACGAGTAACTTTTCTTTTGGAATTTAAATATGATGCATTCGCTGGAAATGGGTAATGGGATATATTTTAATTTTAAAATGCATCAAATTTATATTCATAAAAACATCCAGATATCATATACATATGTGCAGCTATCCTGACAATGATCATAGAAAGAAACATGCTATTAAGACTATTGGTTTTCCGTCACGGCTAACTAGATGTGGATGGAACTTTTCAGCTTCATCCTTTGTATCGATGTCCATGATTCAGCGTGTCTAGACTAAATAATCTTTGAGGCTTTTGCTTTATTGTATAGTGTGCATATATGCATGTGTGCTTGTACTGTTTACTTATTGGTCCTTTCACTGATTGATATTTGGGCTTTTTGTTGTGTGTGCAGCAAGCAGTAGTATGTCAGACAAGTTGAATGGAGAAGTAACCTCCAAATTATCAGAGGTTAGCTTTTAGATTTGTTTTTTTAACGGTTTGCTTTACGTCTTTTTCTTTCTTTCTTTTTTCCCCTCTTTATTTTTATTTTTTTATTTTTGGTATGGGGGCAGGGGGTTAGAAGTAGATGTGAAATGGATGCTTGTTTTATTGATTCTTTGACTAAACGAAAGATAAAATCTAGTGTGCATGGATTCATAGGATTTAGAGGGGGCTGGATAGCTCTCTATGGTTTATTTTTTCCGATTAACACTGAATTAGTAATTTGATTGCTTGCAACACAACTATGGAAATTTCATATTTTGATTGCATGGATTTCCTTTAAAATTTCATAGGAGGCCATTAACCAGCAGATGGTGTCCTGCCCTGGCAGGGTGCTGGAAGTGAGTGACCTAATCTTGGGTATTATTTTTGCATAAAGTGGCAGTTCTCAAACTCCAACTCGTTTGATCAGGCTTGTCAGCCGAACTCTTACCTTGCATCAAGCGATGGCGCCTAACTATTAATAGTTCATGTAATCGAAACAAGTTCACTAACAAATACAATTAGAGACTAGCACAATTTTTACATGGAAAACCCAAAAGGTAAAAATAAGGGACGCTTGTCCAAAGCTATCAAATGCATTATGATTATTCAAGATTACGTGTAAAATAATGGACATAATTACTCCATACCGACTTGAAGCAGAAATCGTCAGCCGTTTCAAAAGATGCATCCTTGACTACTCATGAATTAACCTTTCAATCCGCTATCTCATAGCCACAATTTGAAAAACCCTTTGAATCATAAAAACTCTGTTGAAGGATTTATATATTTAAGTTACACCCTCTCTAACAGCTTAAGCTTTTGGAGTAGATGGTTGTTAACTAGTATTAGAGCCAGGTCCCAAAGAACCGCATGTGGACTCAAGATTCCTAGCTGATTGGAAGACGCTAAGACCGGTGATGTTCTATCCACCGGGGTGAGCCTCGTTCAAGGGGGGGATTGTTGGGTAGTTGAACGAGTCCCACCTCGGTTAGTAAAGAAGGAAATCCGGGACTTATATGGGGCAATGGTCACTCTGCCTAGTAGGTTAATGTTTTGGGTTGGATACCCACAAGCCCAACAACAAAAGAGCCAAAGGTCTTTTGTTGTGTTCTTATTATTTTACTTATGGACAAATGTGATTCAGCACATAAAGTTTGAAATAGTTTAGATCAAATTACGAAGCAAAGAAGTTTAATCAAAGTAAGAAATACTGTGTATGCTGAACAGAGGTCAATGCTACAGATCGATCCAGCTGAAAAGTTGAACACCTAGCACGTACTGGTTAAACTTGGTCCTGTCCAACTCTGATTTCAATTGGTAGAGCACTTAGTGGGTCACCCTGTGCTGGTCTACCTCTTAGCTTGATAGGTTTAAGGTTTACTTGGATGGATCAATCTAGCATAAGGCTTGTTGACCATATCCTTTCTTCAACAAGCTTCCTAATTAATTTCCAAATGTGTTCCTCCAATTACCAAGGGTCAAATTAGGGATTTTTAGGCCAACTAAATTAGCAATAATTACTACAGCCTGAAGTCACTAATTGATCCTAAAGGTGTCTACCAAAGTAGCTTGAAGAAATTTCTCGTAGGACCTTGTCTTCGATTTTCAATTACATTGCAATAATAAACAGCTCCATGAATTAGATTAGCTCTAAAAACATAACCTGAGTTTTGTTCATGGAATATGCTAGCACCAATGCATGTATTGAAGAACATGTTCCTTTGGCAATTCTTTTACAATACCTTTACATGAGACACAATCTGACCCAACTTAAAACATGTTATTATTTTACAGGCTAAAGATTCAAAAAATAAAAATAGATAATCGTTGATCCCGTAGACGCTATATGGTGAAAATCATATTGACAAATTTGTGGATGCACATACATGACTTGCAAATCGTGAAAGATGACTTAGTGTGGTAAAGTCCGATTGACATGACTACTGACTATAATTATGAAAATAACAATGAGGAGTACAAAAATGTCAAGAGCTCTAAAACTCCCCCTTTTCTACTCATGTCTACACTCCTCTTTGTTTTTTCCTCATGAATTGCCATGTGATTTGATGAAAAATTCACCCTTTTGACTTATGAGCATTTTTCATGTCTTCGTGCATGCACGCATACACAATTACAAACTTGAGTCCATTTTTATCCGAATGTACCCTTGATAGCTAATTTGTCGCTAATGCATGGTCTAATAAATAGAAAGTAACTTGGAGTATGAAACTTCAGTTCATGTTTGAATTTGAACTTTGCCTTCAAAGTTATACTATAAATTGCATTATCACCAGGGAAAATTGAGCTGCCTTAGTTCAATAGAAGGAGTCAAACATTAATATATAGTATATATGTAATTGCATGCGAGTGCATAAGCATAAGATATGTACCTACCCAAAAAAAGGGGGAAAAAAAAAAAGAATTATCATTCATGTAAATTTCTCTACTAGAAACACAATATTATTTATGGTGATCTTTTGTAATTATTATTCCAACAATTTCCTCTCTTCGTTCATAATAGGAAGTCCTTTTACTATTCCAGATTTAATTTTGATGATACAACAGGTTGCATATCTATATGTTCACTGACCTGTTACTATAATTTATCAGGTTGGCACTGGTGGGGCAGGTTACATTTGGTCACTTGGTGAAGGAGTTCATGAAGAGGAATGGAGACATTCAGTTGCCCCAATACCTGCAGATAAACTTACTGAGATTACACAAGCTTTGAATGATGACCTGGAAATATCAACTCAAGATGGCAATCTTCTCCCTCCATCTGGAGAGTTGAGAACGGACTCTATCAGTAATGATACCGATGATTCTGATGTTGATACCAGAAATGACTCTGTCTACTTTGAGAAAGAGGTATGTTTTTACTGGGATCCTAATGATAAATACACATTGTTTGAATCTAACCTTCATTCTTCACTTTTGTTTGCAGGTTGAATCAACTTTTCTAAGGGCTGTTCATGAAAATATTGAAGAAGCGAATGTAATTTTGGAAGTGAGCTCACTGCGGTATGTCATATTTGATCTTTCTCCTTACTAATCTGGGTTACTGTATGCCGTAACTTGTTTACTCGTGTTGGAAAAAGAAAGAGGGCAGTTTTTCATTCATAAATGCAATGTTTTGGGCTATATTGATAGTATTAGAGACTAGAGACCAAGATCTTGGCATATGGGAAGCAATGAAGTCACATTTCTTGTGGGTGAAATATGTCTAAAAAGTGGTAATGCTCTGTTTTGGATTGGCTACAAGGATCAACGCTTTTAAGTAATTTTTTTTTTTATGTCTAATGATAACTAGACTGTTAAAGGTAAAGCTACTTTGGAAAGAACAAGAAGGGGGAAGATTGGAAGAAAAAGGAAAAAGAAAATACGATTGGATCATTTGACTCGACTAAATTTAGCAAAGACCAGTATCTGAACTACTTGGCATTTGATTACATTAAATCTCTCTCACTATTTAATACCATCCTTGGCCGTCTTTTGTTATATCTTGAGCTATAACGTCTCTCTTGGCCTTAATACTTTTTTTCGTTGGCCATTCTACTGTACTTCTAATTCGGTTTGAATCAAATTCTTTATCCTATTTGGTGCTTCTGCTGGTATTTGTTGCACCAAATCAAACTATTTTGTACAACACTTTCTTTCAGTGTCCTCATTTTTAAGAAGTAAAATGTACACCTTTGATCAAGTATGAGCTATAAAGTAGCTTCCGGCATCTAATTTTTTGCAACCCTGCTTTGGACTTCGTTATATAGTGCTTCAGTTTGTATTATGTTCGGATTTGGTACTTAATCTTTTTTATCATTTCTTGTCCCTTTCATGCTTCAGGTTGTCATACAATCTGACTTCTGCAGACTGTGCTGGGGCATTATTTTATTCAATGATTAAGCTAGCATTAGATACGCCTCATAATTCGCCTAGTAAGTTCTCTTATGTTAATCAAATTCTTTCTTCTCGTTTTCTGTATATTATTTGAGCTACATCATCTTCTTGTGTTGTAATTTGTCTTACATATCTTGCACTATGAATGCGCTGATATTTTATTTTGAACTCTGACATACATGTCCAAATGTGGTTAGTTTGTTCGCTAAATGATGAATAAGCTATAAGTTTACCCATGGGAAAAAAAAAAAAAAGTTAGTTTTTTATATGTTGTCTTATAGAACATTTCATCCCCTCAATTGAAGACCTGAATGGAGTAGTACGGAACGCATTATACATTTTTTGATTAGTAAAGATTGTATAAAAAGCGTTCAATAGGGTAACACACCCCTCAAAAGCTGCACAAGGCCAAACTTATCAAAAAAAAAAACAAAAAGCTGCACAAGGCCAAAAAGGGCCTCTAAACCCTCAAAGACTCCAAAAAATCTACAAGCTCCTCCATGGATTTACAGTTTCTCCCTAGAACCCAACAAAAAAGGGTGTTAATAATGGAGAACTTCAATGCCCCAATAGGATTCTCCTTTCCTTCGAAGGATCTCCTATTTCTTTCAAGCCAAACACACCACCAGACACATAAAGGTGTAACCCTCCAGAAATCACGAACTTGAGCCCCCACTATACAACCTCTCCAAACCTCAACCAAGTCTTTGGAAGATCTGGGCATAATCCACTGAACCCCAAACAAACCCAACATCAAAATCCAGCAATCCCAAGCCACAAGACACTGCAAAAGAAAATGATCAACAGTTTCCTCGTCATTCTTACACATGTAACACCAATTGACCAGATTCTATTTTTCGTCCTTGATCTTAAAGGTAAATGTAATGGTGATATCATGTCAGAATTGCTAAAGCTAAAAAACCCTGTTGCTTTATTGTCCTACTGTTGATGAATGGTCACCTCAGAAGCCTTGACTCTGTACCTGTCAATTTGATTCCTGACATCAATTATGTGTTGTTCCCTAGTGTCCTCAACAATATGTTTATGGTAATCTTCATGTTACTTTGGTACGCTGTGTAAATGTACCTTGTGTTCTGGATTGTGTTATTCCAGTTGCAATGTTCGTTATTGAAAATGCTGCTGTAACTGTCTTCCTTATCAAATAGTGCTCTGAGCTTTGTCTTTTTTAATTTTATTTTGGTGTAGTTATTTGGAACAATTGCATTTTTTGTGGTACAAGATCTTTTTTTCTTTTCTTTTTTATTTTTATTTTTATTTATTTATAAAAAAAATACATTGTAACTAGCATGAATAAAGATCATTTTTCTTCATGCATTCAAATTATGTTAAAACATATTTAACATGTTATGCATGGTTACTTGGAGACAGATGAAATACAATTTTAGTTCTTTCTCTTTGGTGTGATTCAGGGTTAACCAACTATATCCTCTTATAGATCATTACTTATGGTTTCTTTTTTCGCTGCCTCAGCCCTAGTTTTTTTTTTTGCCTTTATCTTTCATTGCAGCACTTGTTATATAACCAGATCTCTCCTCCTTGACCTAGCTTAGGATTTTCTTTGGTAGTTTATAGCTTACTTTCTATCTGTGGAAACAAAGGTTTTAACCCAAGTTTCTATTTTAAGCACTTAATTTTAAGTATTTTTTCTCCACACGGTATTTTAGTACTTAATTTTAAGTATTTTTTCCCCACGTGATATTTTAAGTACTATTTATGACATATATAGTGGATAACATACTGATTAATTTTGTTTTGTGATTTGGGGAGGATCCAGGTCATCACTTTAGTGAAATGCTTGAAACATTAGTTGTTTGAGTAGATTACAGCTCATTACTATACTTGGTGCTAAGACACCATATGTCTAAGAAATATAAATATTGTATTTTTTCGTTACTTCATTGAGCTTATGGGCTTTTGTACATTTTCCTTTATAATTTGTCCCACTAATTGTGGAAACTTTGAGATCATTTTGAAAAATTAGGGCCTGTTGTCTGGATATTCTTCTCTTATCTTCTTGCTCTTCTATTTCTTCTCCCTTGAGAAATTTAAAGAACAGTTATCCGATGCATCTGGTTAATTAGACTCGGGGGGCATGAAATGCGAATAGGTCATATGGATATTATTTTGCAACCAACTTTTTAAATTATCGTTAAAATTCAATTAATTAGATTGAAATGTGTCTAAAAAACATTCACACAAGCACATAAGGGAAAAACTACAGGTCCTCGTCCAACATTGAGCAGTCCCTCCCGACTCAGACTAATGCAATATCACCCCAGATGCTTATGCTGCTGATTCTTTGACATACTAATTCCTTTTGCAAGCTGCTTCTTCATGGGTTTTCATTCCTTCTCCTAGCTTTCCTCAATTGATTTGCTCTTTTCAGATCCACTCTTACTTGCATCTTGCTTTAAACACTCAATGACACATGATCAGTAGTCAATGAGAAACCCTAGATTGAGAAATAAGACTTTCTCTCTTTAAAGATATATATATATATATATATTCTCTCACTAGAATATAGAGCTCAAACCCCACAGTGAAGAACTAAGGGAACATGGTCAGATGTCACCCTTGCGAGGGATGCCTGAGTATCATCCGGAAAGTTTTCTTCCCACTCCCCAGAAATCAGGAATCTATCCACTCTTGAGAAAGTAACCGGATCCCTTCCATTAGACCAAGTAAAGGCAACCCCTTCCATTGGCAAACCAATAAGAAAATTACTATCAATAAATTCTGAGAACTGGGTCATTTCTGAAGACCACCTGCCCCTTGTGGACCTCTCAAACGGAGACCTAACAGAATTGAAATCCCCATCCAAACACCAAGGCAATGACCACAGTTCCTTAACGTGGCAAAGCTCTTCCCATAAGGTAGGTCTTTCATTGTCAATAACTGGCTCGTAAACCCCAGAAAAAACCCATCTGAAATTGTCCTCCATCTTGAACACGCACGACAAAGAATAAAATCCTTCCCATGTGTTCATCCTTGACAACCACCTACGGTCCCACATAACAAGGATTCCACCAGAGGTGCCTAAGGCGTTTAACGCTTCCCATTTAACAAATCTTCCTCCCCATAGACTTCTAACCACCTCGTCAGAAATAGAGGCCAACTTAGTTTCCTTCAAACAAACAACATGGGCACTCCACTTCCTCACAGCTCCCTTAACCACCCTCCTCGGATCATTTAGACCGTGAACGTTCCATGTAATAATTCTTAGCTTCATTGAGAACCAAAAACAATCATCTCCCCTCTTCCCCACTTCCCACTTCGGGTTCTTCCCCTTTCCTTTACCACCCCATCCTTCCTCTCATAGTTGACATAAGAAATGAGGTTTTTGACCTCCTGCTCCCCTTTCCAAGACGTTAAAGGTCTCCTTTTGACCTCTATTGTGCCCTGGATAATCTCTGCAGCTTCTCCCCCTCCAACAATTGCATGAAGAATGGACAAAGCCTGATCATCATTGCCTTCTGAAGAGACACCCAATGCTTCACTAATAACACCAAAATTCTCCACCACCCACTCCTTGCCCAAATCATTAGTCGTCACAACACTGTTGGGTTGCATTACTGCCAGAGGTTCCACCATTCCCAGATCAGATTGGTCTGTCTCCATCCATGGGGAACCATCATTGGAACAACCCTGCTGAAAGGAGGCCCACTTTTCATACTCCTCCCCCTCACTCTCCTTACCATTAACATACGTATCCATTTGTAAGTCCGCATTAGTCATAGAATCATCCGGGTCAAGTGTCATCAAACTGTGAGTATCGTTTGTCTCTGACCCTTTGGACGGCGAACAATTTAGACCTTTCAAGGCAACAAAAAGTCGAAGCTCCTTAAGCAGAGCCACGGCTGAATCATCTGTCAGTTTAAAGTGTAAATCTCGTCCCACACAAACTTTCACTCCTTCAGAGCAACTTGCACTTCCAAACTTTTCCTTTCCAACCATAATCACTGACCCATCAAACTGTGGAACAATGGCCCCAAACCCATCCCTCTGATTAACACAAACATCCTTCTCACAACTGTTGCTTCTCAACACCCCACAAGGAGTAGAGGAAGAAGGAGAAAGGGAGCTCCGAGGTTGAATGGCAGAGGACATACTTGGGCTAACGAGAGGATGAGTTCGTGCTATCCACTTTTGCTTATCTTTGTGTGACCAACGAGAACCATGGTGAGATGACTGGAATCTCTGGCTTGAAGATCCAGAGCACTCGTTTGACGGGACACAAAAGGAGCCAGTACAACAACACTTTTCATGACTGGACATCGTTTCTTTCCCATTTAATCCAGCCTCGTATCCACTCAACTTTCTCCACCTCGTTTTCTCAGACGAGGACCAAGGTCTCATATTCGTGTGTGTATCATGGTCTGAAGCAAACTTGGCACGGCCCTGAGTTTGGACTTGAACTTGGGCCCGGGCTCATCTTCCATGTCGTGGCCCCATCAAAACATTTGGGGTGCACATATCATATGATAATGAGATTTGCAAAGAGCTATTGGGCCCTTTCTGGACCCTTCTTTTAATCCCTTGAGGAACCTGATGCCCAACCCGAATTGAAGATCCAGTAGGTTTGGCCCTAATAAGCTCATTGTTCAAAACAGGCCCGTTATGACCATAACCCATCTTGTAACATGCTTGTCTGCGTGTGTGGACATCAATAAAACGCGTGGGCTTACTTTGTGTGTTTCCCTTGACCCCTCTCACAGACGGCGTGTTAAAGCGCGCACGTCTCTTTCCTTGAGGGCCAAAAGTGATCTGAAACTCCGGCCGGGAACAAGAAGGACGATGCCTTCCAGTTCTCAGCTCCTTGCATCCGTTATGAGATATGGGTCTAACAAAGGGATCGATGGAAACTTTTGGAAGAATGGAAGGTGAGAATTCCTTCCTTAAATCAACTTTGAATGCCACTTTGTGATTTTCAACGAAAACAAAGTCAGGGATCAATCCTCCATCAGCAACAACAAGAACAATTCTCTCCCTTGCCACCACCATATCCTCCTCCACTTCTCGAAAACCACCACAAAGGTTCCCTATTGCTTCGAATAGCAATTGACATCGAAGATGAAGGGGTAATCCATACATCACCACTCGTCGTCCCCTTCCTCGTGGTCTCACTGCCGAGCACCCAACTGCGAAATACCATACATCAATGGACAAAGAAGCAGCGCCCCAATTCTTCCTTCCATACCGGAGAACTCGTTGTGCCTCTTTTTCCGACGGTAATCTGAATGATGACAGACAGTCAGGCAAGGTAGAGACCTTTACTCGGGTCGCGATCTTCCACTTCTACGTCGCCCACCTCTCAATCGAGTCTAGATTTCCCACATCCCTATCAAATCGTCCAACATGGCACGATTTTAGGGTTGATTCTCTGCTGGCCGTACTAAGATGATCGACCCTGAAGGTCCTACCATCTGCCGTTGGGAAACTTTCTACCTCGCCATTAACAGAGAGACATGGGAGATTCGCAACTTCGAGAAACGATCTTTCCATATACTTCATTCCATGATCACATCAGAAAAAGCCAAGAACCCTAATCGCCAAAAAATTATCTTTGACAGAGAGAAAAAAGGGTAAAAAAAAAAAAGGTGTTGAAAATTGTAAGCTTTGTATTGCTGATAGCTTTGTGTTGTTGGCTACAAATGTAATATATTTTTCAACTTGCGCTTCACTTCAGTCAAGCCCTCGCCTCGCCTTGCACCTTGTGCCTTAGGCTCCTAGAGACCTTAGTGCCTTAGTGCACCTTGAGCCTTTAACAACTATGATGTACAATTTCTCCCGTTAGTCAACTGAAAAGAGAACTATAATATGAAGTTTCAAAATTGCAATGGATGATTCCTTCCCTTCAAAAGGTCTATTATTTCAAATGTGCACCACCACATGCAATGGGGAATCGTTCTCCAAAAATCCCGAGCATGGGCCCCACCCACGGAACAACCTGTCCAAGCGTTCATCAAACCACTTGAAGACCGAGGCATAACCCAATGGATTCCAAAAAGGCCAAAGATAAGATTCTAACTGTTGTGAGCTATAGGACAATGTAAAAGTAGGTGATCCATTGACTCCGTCCCTTTTGCATAAACAACACCAATTAATAGTAATGTGTCTTCTCTTCCTTGGATTATCCAAAGTCAAAATCTTACCCCAAGCAACAGTCCGGACAAAGAAAGCCACTCTGAGAGGAGCCTTAGAGCACCAGATTGTCTTCCAAGTGAATTCAGAACCAACAAAATTGGAGAGGCACGAGAACCTTCCCTGAGTAGAGTGCACCCAAAGCAAAACGTCATTTCCTCTGCCATTTGCTTCCTGATGAAACAAAATATCCAAAAGGCCATAGACCTCATCCACCTCCCAGTCTTGAAAAGAACTCTGAAACTGCACATCCCACGAAAACCTACCGCTATTGAGCCGGTAACAGTTAGCTTCATGGGCGCATCTATTAACAACAATCCTATGGAGTCTGGGAAAAGAACAAGACAATGGGCAATCACCACACCATAAATCCTCCTAAAACCGAACCCCTCTACCAACCCGCACTTTGAATCTAATATGTTTAGAGAATTCGTCCCAGCACTTCGAATAAATTTTCACACACCCACACCCCAGCATTAGAGACTGGACCAGAAGACCACCCACCTATTTCTTCCCCACGACGACATGAAATAACCCTCCTCCAAGGACGATGTCGTTCACTACCAAATCTCCACAACCACTTACCAAGGAGAACCAACCTCCTAATGCCAAGGCCGCAAAACTGAATAGGCCTGCAAATTTGCTCCCAGCAGACAAGATGATACTTGGAACTCCTCGCCTCGACCACCCCAAAGGAAATTCCGTTGAATCATCTTAATCCTTTCAGCAACAGAAGATGGAATCTGGAAGAGATATAAAAAGTATGTTGGAAGACTGGACAACGTAATCTTCATGAGAGTAACCTTTTCCCCCCTTTGACAGATATTGATTCTTCCAGCCTGCCAGTCTCTTCTCAAACCTCTTAATCACAGGATCCCAACTTCCCATGGTCCTTGACGAAGTCCCCAAGGGCAAACCCTGATAGGGAATAGGAAAAGAGCTCACCCCACCCCCAAGAACCACAACACGAGAAACAATGTCCTGAACTTCCCCAACAGGGACAAGCATAGTCTTTCCCACATTAACTTTCAGACCAAAAACTGCCTGAAAACACACTTCAAATATCTCAACCGGGACATATCAGCATCACAAAAGACTAGAGTGTCATCCACAAATAATAAATGTGAGATCTCCATTTCATGAGTGGAATCTGTACCCACCCTGAATCCCATAATAAAACCCAAGTCCTCTGCTCTCCTCATCAAGTTACTCAGGGCCTCCATAACTATGAGAATGGGAAATGATGAAAGAGAATCCCCTTGTCTCAATACTCGTGAGCTACCAAAAAAGCCGGCAGGATGTGTTCACCATAATGGAAAATTTGACAAAAGAGATACAAGTTTCAATACACCTCTCTCTCAAGCATATACAACACGAAGCCCCAACTAACATGATCATAAGCTTTCTCAATATCAAGTTTGCACTAAATTCCAGGGACACCACTCCTTAGTCTGGAATCAACGCACTCGTTGGCTATAAGAGCATTTTGGGACTTTGAAATAACCCCATCCAAAACCTCCCTCAACCTCAGAGCAAGAACTTTGGCAATAAGCTTATAAATGCAACCCAACAAGCTTATTGGCCTAAAATCCTTTACATCGGAAGCGCCACCCTTCTTAGGAATGAGGGCAATAAAAGATGCATTCAACAACTTCTCGAACCGACCATGAGAGTGGAACTCATGAAATGTAGCCGTCACCTTGCTCCTAACCACTTCCCAGCTTTCCAACAAAACCGCATAGTGAACCCATCCGGACCCGTAGCTTTGTCTTTTTTTTTTCTTTTCAAATTCAGTGCATCCCTTATTGGCCATTGACTTTGAATGAATTTGATGCATCATGCATTTTCACTAAAGTTTTATTTCACAAGGTTTAGTTGGATGTACCAGTTTTTTTGGTGGAAGTAACAGTTATCCTAAAAATTGGGTTTTCTCTTCAAAACCATGAGGGTGTTGTGTTATATACTTCGGGCTGCCTTGGCAGACTGGGGAAAGGAAAAGGTGCGCAAGTGGACATGAATGGAAGGGTGCAAATTGTTTTTTTATTTTACTGCATTGCATATTGTCATTTGTACCATTGTTATTTTATTTGTTTGGGGTGGGGGCTCCTGCAAAATAGTTATAGGTCATTGTTGTACTCATCTTACTACCTGATATCTCATTTACACAATTGTTATTTATGCTTTCTTGCAGGTGAACTGTGTAGAAACGCTGCCAATGTAATTACCAAGTATCAAAGTATTTTAAAGTATTACCTTACAGGCCTAGATGAGGAGGTGGGTCTCTTGACAATGTGTTGCTTGTTTGTAGTCATATATCTGGTCATTTAAAAAAAAAAAAAAAATTTGAAAGCAATATATATTTTTTTGTTTCAACTAGGGAATTTGTAAGCAGCCCCTTCCCTTCTAAGTTTGTTGTACGCACCTTTCTCCTTTTGTTTTTTTACATGCTCGTCTGTTTAACAGTGTAAAAGCCTTTTGGTAAAAAACCTGGTTTGAAGTTCTATGATTAGTTTACTTTCTTAATTCAGTCATGATATTGTCAAGCATCATATTTTTAGGCAAAACGAGAAGAGTTTTTCCACATTACATGTGCTATTCTATTTCATGCTTTGCATACATCAAAATGCTTAAAATGTCTTGAATTTTGATCTTTTATAGTTTATCTGTTTATAAATGTATCAAATGCAAGTTATTTATTTTCCAGGACTCTTTGCCAAGTATACTTGTATCACTGAATTTGTTGTTGTTGTTGTTGTTGTTTTTATTTTTTTCCCTTGGCATTCTAGCAATATACTCCACTCAACTCATGAAAACCTTTTTCCATCTTGTCCGATCTTAAGGTCATAGCTTCAGTCAAACCACATATTATCGTATCCTTCCTTGCTAACTCTACTTACGTTGGCTTCAAGCTTCCCTTCCCCTACTATTACCCTTAATTGATTTTCTCTCATTTTATCTCCAATTGGTGCTACATTAACCATCTCACTAATGTGTTCATTTCTAATTATATATTTTCTTGGTTGCCACACATCCATCTCAACATTTGCATTTTTATCACACTCACTTTATGCCAACTCTAGCAAATACTGGTTTTCCAAATTCTAAATATATACAGTATATTTTTTTCTTCTTTCGTGTCTAAAGCTTGGTAAGGGGGATGGAGAATTGGAAGGGAATGTAGGTAGGTAGGAGGGACCATAGTTGTCAAAAGCGCCGAAGGCGCACGCCTGAGGCGCAAGGCGCCTACAGGCGCAAGTCATGCGCCTGTGTAGACCACAGGCGATGGTCTTTGAACAGGCGAGCGCCTTTACAGAAGAAGCGAGAGGCCCCAGGCGTAAATAAGGCGCGCCTCCTTTTATTTGTTATTATTTGCCTATTTGTTTATTACTTATGATTTGTTTATTATTTATTATTTGTTTATTATTACTGTTTTAGCAACTTTACAAAAAG
>JAOTQH010287152.1:0-19488 GCA_025631255.1 Cornus kousa | reverse complement strand
AGCTAATCCATAGGTGGTGGTGGTAAATCAAAAGAAGTAGATGGAGTTGACAGAGTGTGGCGCAGTGACTCCTCTAATATGCTATGTTGCGCTATCAGCATCTGTAATAACACCGTCTGGCCATCCTACGGCTTAACCACCCTGTCCTGTAAAGCTCAAAATTCAGCCTAAGAAGAACTCTCAGGTTGTGCTACAAGAGCGGGCCTCCTCCTTAGTTAGGGCTGGCTATCGGAGAGATCCATCTCCTTTTTCGTAGCCTTGTCACCATCCTTCCTCTTAACAGTAACTTCAACATAACCTCGTCACCTAACTCTACTGAATTGCGGCGATGTGCCGGCATATGCCTCCACACCTTATCCTATTCTTTCATTCCAAACTGTGGAGAATCATTACAAAATTCCTCCTGGTGACTTATCACAAAACCCTGTAACTCCAATAGCCATGTAATCATATATGGAAAAGGTTGCATATGTGTAGGGATATTGTTATTTGACCTGATCTTAGACCAAAATTCCAATAACTGGCAGTAAATCATCCTAGGGAACGAATACCAGTACTCAAACTGAATAGTATAAAGGGCCTGGAGAAAATCAGTATTCCTAATACTCTTATGCCCAAGAGGATGGGCATTAGCTGAGATAATAGAATCTAGAATCCGTAATCTCTTAGGAATTTTGGCTTTTGTAGTACTTGTGACAGCCCAAGTTTTATAAACCTGGTGCGTCAGTGATGACCAAAAGATGACCTAATAACAGAACCGAAATACGGAAGCGAAAGATGATCAAAGTGAAAGAAAAGAAAGGTTCTGAGCACCCATTCTACACTCAACACTGGGCACCTATTCGACACTCATACAAGGTTGGTCATTCTGACCTACATGGTCAGACGTTCTGACGTTCTGACCTACATAGTCAGACATTTTGATATACATGGTCAAGTGTTCTAACAAAAGGTTCAAGCATTCAAGCGTTCTGACGTTCTGACAAGAGGTTCAAGTGTTCAGATGTTTTGATGTTCTGATAAGAGGTTTAAGCGTTCAGACGTTCTAAACTATATGGTTAGGTATTCTGATAAAAATTTCAACCATTCAGACGTTCTAACCTACATGGTCAAGCGTTCTGATGTTCTGATGTTGTGACGTTCTGACTGTCGAACGACGAAACAGAAAACAAGAAAATAGCCAGATGACGAAACAGAAAGAAATTTTAAGGCAACCTTAAGGCTATACATGCATTCCTAATGATCCAAAACAAGTTTAAAAACATACTTATGTGAACTTTAAAATTTATGGCCCTTTGCCTCATGTTATGCATACAAAATAGGAATTTTCAAGTGTTCTTAGATATACGTTACACATCAAGGAAGCCATCTTAGCTTTTAAAATACCATACATCCATGGTATGCAAAAATATAACATCAAAAGTAAGCATGCTAAACATTTGCATGACAATACACAAAATGTTCGAAATTGTTCATAAGCCTCTAAGGATGATGAGTATCCGAGAATATAGTCTCCTTACCTGTAAAATAACCTAAACAACTTGGGTAAGTAATCAAGTTACTCGTATAAAGAAGTGTATACGTATACCCTAAAGTTTTAATATCATTGGAAGATCAATATAGACGAATACAAGGGTTCATTCCACTTAACATCTATATTCAAGGTGTTCTAAAGGATCATCTTAAACCAATATAAATGATTTTTTAACAACATAACATCAATATGGATGTACTTAACAACATCAAATTGCCAATAACCAAAATTACAAGTGACAATTAAGCATTGGTTATCAACTTGGAATTGAATGCAAAACCAAAAAGTGGGAAACTTGGACATCAAATCCCGGAGTAAACCAAGACCTAAATGGTTATTCCAGGCATTAACCCACTGGGAATACCACCCTAGTGTGCACTATACTAAATGGGGAGAACTAGTACCTCCCGCAGTATAGCCATACTCTAGCTATATAAACTGTAACAATGTCCCAAGAGAATCCACAATTATGATTAAGTTCAAAACTTATATACAACCATCAGACGTTATGAACTGTCAGGCATTCAGACGTTCTAACCAACATGGTCAAGCGTTCTGACGTTATGACGTTATGACGTTATGACATTATGACGTTCTAACCTACATGGTCAGGCGTTCTGACGTTTTGACCTCCGAACAACAAAACAGAGAGCAAAAATCAGGGCATGTAAACCACCTTCCATGTATAAGTAATTTGAAACCACACAAACCATGTCTTAGTGTTCCAAGTCTAGAGTGACATAATAAATGACAAGTCCTCATCATGATATAATGTACAAAATAATACCACCAACTTATCAATTAAATCATAATTCAACAATAAGCTTATATACTAAAAGAAATCAACTAGAAAGTAGAATTATCATGACAATAAATATAGCAGTTCAAGTCAATAAGAATTGTATATAACATTAATGATTCTACATAAGGTAAATGCATATCATACATGCTTAAATCAATAAATCCTAAGTCACATGTGAGGATTTCCTATAATATGCAAGACTACAATATTAAAAGCATGTACACAATATATATTAAACCCCAAATGATCATAAAACACTCAAAGTATAAACATACTACCACCCCTACCTCAATAGAGAATTGAATCTCTATAATCCAAGCAACCAAGCTTTAAAATGGAAAACAATTCTAGGGTTTATATAGAGGAGAGTGAGAGGAAACTTTTACTTCCCAAGGCTTAAGGTCTAAGGTGGGTGGAAGGAGGCCAAAATGATGGAATAAGCCTTATGCCAAGCTTTTCCTTAAATGGAGGTTAGGTTCGGATAAGAGCAAAAGGAATGAAGATGAGATATAATGGAATGTGGTGGGTGGAAGATCTAATATATCTCCACTCACTAGGTGTCTTCACATTACCTCTCACACACATTGTCCTATCCTAGGCCAACAAGTGGTGAATCTCCATCCTTTCAAATGTCAAGAGCAAATGCTTCCAAGTTACTCCACCCCAATGCCAGCAAGTGGCACCATGAGAGTGTGACACTCGTCACACTTTCCAAAAATTGCAAAAAGATCCTTTTCTAAAATATCTTCCAAATTAAATTGCAAAAATTCCCTAAGATGAAAAATAATTTTTTTACATAATTACATTAAAACCCTAAAATAAAGAATATTTATAAAAAGAATGCACCCATACATAACTTGCCCATCTGCTGAAATCTCAGAAGCCCCTTCAGTGGAGAAATCTTAAGAAAGACGTGGTCCCCTACCTCAAAAGATAAGGATCTCATCCTCTTGTTAGCATAACTCTTCTGCCTGCTTTGAGTTGTAGCCAACTGCTGCCGAATCAATTTAATCTTCTCTGTAGTCTCAAGGACAATATCGGGACCCAAGGCGACTACATCACCAACCTCGGTCCAACAAACTGGAGATCTGCAAGGTTTACCATACAATACCTCAAAAGGTGCCATGCCAATACTGGTCAGGTAACTGTTGATGTAGGCAAACTCAACCAAAGGTAAGTAGTCTTCCCAACTACCCCCAAAATCTAAAATGCAAGCCCATAGCATATCCTCTAATATCTGAATGGTATGCTCCGACTGACGATCAGTCTGAGGATGGAATGCCGTGCTAAAATGAAGCACTGTATCAAGAGCCTCTTGAAAACTCTGCCAAAAGTGAGACGTGAATCTGGGATCCCTATCCGAAACAATGGATACTGGAACCCCGTGAGGCCTGACAATTTGTCCCACATACAACCTACTAAGTCTCTCTGCGTCATCTGTCACTGCCATAGGCAAAAAGTGAGCCATTTTAGTCAATCTGTCAACAATGACCCAAACGGCGTCATTCCTTGCCTTGGATCTCGGAAGCCCCGTCACGAAATCCATAGTGATGTTCTCCCACTTCCACTCTGCCACTGGTAGTGGTTGCAACAAACCTGCCGATCTCTGATGCTCTACTTTCAGTTGTTGACTAGTAAGACATTTAGCCACGAACTAAGAAACATCTCACTTCATGCCTTTCCACCAAACTGTCTCCGCAAATTGTGATGAATCTTTGTACCACCAGGATGTATTACGAGTCGAGAATGGCAAAAATCCTGAAGAACAATGTCACGACAAGACAAAGGGACAAACATCTTCCCTCTGTACCTGATACCACTGTCTGAATGCAAGGTCCAACCCCCTATATTCTTGCTGCCTGAAATCTGACCGCGGATGGACTTCATCCCCCCATCCTCCTATTGTGCCTTAATAACTCTGCTAACAAGAGTTGGCTGAGCCACAAGGCTAAACAAAATAACTAGTGAAACATCTTCACACAACTGCAATCCAAGATCCGTAAGCTTTTCTAGCATCTTCCATCTGTGAATGGAAATACTAGAAAAAGTACCCCGTGACTTCCTACTCAATGCATCAGCCACCACATTTGCCTACCCCAGATGATACTGTAACACAATGTCGTAGTCCTTCATTAACTCAACCCATCTGTGCTGTCTCAAATTCAAATCCTTCTAAGAGAAGAAATATTTGAGACTCTTATGAGTAGAGAAAACCTTAAACTTCTCCCCGTACAGATAATGTCTCCACCCTTTCAGGGCAAAGATAACTGCTACCAACTCTAAATCATGTGTCGGATAGTTTAACTTATGAGTCTTCAACTGTTGAGACCCATAAGCTACCACCTGTTCAGTCTGCATCAGAACACAACCTAAACCTTCTCGCGAAGCATCACAATAGACCACGTAACCCAAACCACATTCAGGGATGATCAAAACTGAAGCTGATGTCAACCTGATCTTCAACTCATGAAAAACAAAGTCACAAGCCTTATTCCATATGAACTTGACCCCCTTACGAGTAAGTCAAGTCATAGGTGCCGCTAGACGAGAGAAATCCTAAACAAATCTCCTGTAATTGTCGGCTAGGCCAAGAAAGCTCCAAATCTCAAACATTATCTTCGGACGCTCCCAATCCATCATAGACTTAATCTTCGATGGATCCACTACAACACCACCCCCTAACATGACGTGTCCAAGGAACTTTACCTCCAGTAGCCAAAATTCACATTTCTCGAACTTGGCATACAATCGGTTATCCCTAAGGATCTGCAACACTATCCTCAAATGATACTCATGCTCCTCCACCAAAGCTGAGTACAAGAGAATGTCGTCAATGAACACCATCATAAATCTGTCAAGATAATCACTGAATACACGGTTCATGAAATCCATAAAAGCTGCTGGAGCATTGGTCAAACCAAATGGCATCACTAGAAACTCATAATAGCCATACCATGTGCGGAAAGCGGTGTTGGATATATCCTCATCCTTAACCCTCAACTGACAGTAACCTGATCTTAAATAAATCTTCAAAAAACTTGTCACTCCTTTTAACTAATCAAACAAGTTATCAATCCTAGGCAAAGGATTCTTGTTCTTGATCGTAGCATGATTCAACTTATGATAATCGATGTAAAGTCTCAAAGACCCATCCTTCTTCTTCACAAAAAGAACCGTTGCTCCCTATGGTGAAGCACTAGGATGAATAAAGCCCTTAGCTTTTAAATCATCCAGCTAACCCTTCAGCTCATCAAGCTCTGCCGGCGCCATACGGTACGGTGCCATAGAGATGGGTGCTATACCAGGAATGACATCAATGGCAAAAATAACTTCCCTTAAAGGAGGTAACTCTGTCAGTTCTTTTAAAAAGACATCAACAAAATCCTCAACAACTGCCGAAAGAACATGGCCCAAACTGCTATCCTCGTCAACTAGTAAACTAGCTGAATAGGATCTGTGGCCACTTTAGTCACCAATACTGAAAACCATTGCTGGGTGGGAATCGCTCTAATCTCCAATAAAATGAAAACAATCTCCCTTGGGAGTGCAAATGGACACCCTCCTATGAAAGCAATCGATTGTAGCCTGAAAGAATAATAACCAATCTATCCCAAGGGTGACGTCAAAGCCCGTCATGTCAAGAACAATGAAATCAAACTCTAAGGTCCGTCCAGCTATCTCAATAGCATAAACCCAACAAACACGATCCAAAGATACTGGACCCCCAACTGGCGTGTCAACATAGAGAAAACTATCCCGAAGTGTGACCTCCAAACCCAATGAATGTGCAAATGATGCAAAAATGAAAGAATGTGATGCACCTGTATCAACAAGAACCCGTGCCCAAGAACTAAAAACTAGAAAGATACCTCAAACTGAAGAGGTCCCTACAGAAGCATCCACCTGTGGAAGAGCATAGACTCGTCCCTGAGCCCTGTTGTGAACTGCCATGATAGTCTAACTGACATATAAAAGTAGTAGGTGTAGAACCCCTGGCTAGATAAGTGCCAACTAGCGCCACTGGCTGTGGTGCCTGGGGAACTCTAAAACCAGATTAAACCATTGCAGACTATGCCGATACCATCTGTGAATCTATGCCACTGTGTGACTTATTAACAACTTTGGACAATCCTTCTTGAGATGACCTGGTTGCCTACAATAGAAGTAAGCTCCCTACCCTGCTCTCGTAGAAACGGATGTCTGACTAACCTGTGGTCGAAGCTGTGGGCAGCGAGGCTTGATGTTCCCTGGCTGATGATAATGGTGGCAAACCACATCCCGGGCTGATCCCAAAGATAAAGGAACTGTGGGTGCAAAACGAATCTGTTGTGGTGTCCCCTGTGAGTGTGTACTGTTCCCTGCCTTAGCCTTCTTCCATTAACTTCCGGAAGATGACAGAGTGTCTCCGCGAGGCTGCTTGTGTGAAGCCTTGATTCGTAACTGATCCTGTTCCTCTGCCTCAGTTAGTAAAGCTCTTTGGACCACCTCTTTATAAGTCCTTAAATCAAGAATTGAGACCCGTGGCCTGATGTCAAGATGTAGTCATCCTGAAATTTTATTGCCCTGGCCTCATCTGTTGCCACCATATCCTCAGCATAACGAGAGAGAGAAGTAAATCGTGTCTCGTACTCAATAACACTTATAGTGCCCTGATAAAGACCTATGAATTATATCCTCATCTCCCGCCTCATAGCCGTAGGAAAGAAGCGCTTAAAGAATAAATCTTTGAACTCATTCCACATCATTAACTCAACATTGTGGATATTGGTCATGGACCTCCACCAGATATCTGCATCTCCCATGAACATAGAGGCAGCCAAAGAAATCCTCAATCTGTCCATGGGTATCGCCATATTATCTAACTTGCGAACCATAAGATCCAACCAAGCCTCTGAGACTAGCGGATCTGAACTCCCCGCAAATGGATCAATCTTAACCCTCTGTAGTCGCATGAAATACTCTATTGCCTCATTGACTATTGGTGCATGTGCTGGTGCTGGAACCTGTATCCCTGCCACTTGCCTACGTATCAACTCCTGTAGGGATTTAGTGATCCCTGATTGATTCCCTGAGCTACTCGCTCCTCATAAGTTGGTGCCAACGGCGGATTAGCATCCATGCCACGAACTGGAATCCTAGGCCTCCCTAGACCCCTCGTAAACTCGGTGTCAGCCAACTGCTCCTCAATGCCCTGCCGTGAAGATTCTCCACGCATGACAACCATGATGCTAAATGTATGTAAGGGAAATAGGTCAACAATAACACAAGTTATTATGACCAAATGCAACTCATACTATGAATGCACAAAACACGAAGCAAGATAAGGTATGCAACATACGGTCATGCTAAAGCAATGAAAGAAAGTTGTTTTAACAGTTAAACACTTAAGCAAATAAGCATACATGTCAAACAAAGATGGTTTTAACCACATAGGAATATAAGCATAGAGACATGTCCTAATACTGAATGTGTTACTAAGAAACACGTAAACATGATATAACGTCGAAACATGTTATCAAAAGCATGTGAATATATCAAAGTATATCAACAAAAGCATGATAGGTACCCAAAACCCATCGTCCTAAGGTATTCAAACCTAGGAGTTCTGATACCACTTGTGACGGCCCAAGTTTTATAAACCCGGTGTGTCAGTGATGACCAAAAGGTGACCTGATAACAGATCCGAAATGCGAAAGCGAAAGATGAACAAAGCAAAAGAAAGAAAGGTTCTGAGCACCCAATCTGCACTCAACACTGAGCACCCGTTCGGCACTCATACAAGGCCAGTCATTCTGACCTACATGGTTAGGCATTCGGATGTTCTGACCTACATGGTCAGGCGTTCGAACATTCAAACGTTCTGACGTTTTGACTTACATGGTCAGGCGTTTGGTCGTTCAGACGTTTTAATGTTCTGACCTATATGGTCAGGAGTTCAGACCTATATGGTCAAGCGTTCGGACGTTCTGACCTACGTGGTCAGGCGTTCTGCCAAAAAGTTCAAGCGTTCAGATGTTCTGACCTACATGATCAGGCGTTCTGACAAAAGGTTCAAGCGTTCTACCAAAGGTTCAAGCATTCAGACGTTCTGACCTATATGGTCAGGCGTTCTGACAAAAGGTTCGAGCGTTCAGCCTTTCTGACTCTCAGGTGAAATGTTCAAATATTCAGCATTTAGCCGTTCTGGCCTTCAGACGAAAGGTTGAAGGGTTCGGCATTCAGGTGTTCTGGCCTTTAGATAAAATGTTCAATAATTCAGCCTTCAGCCTTTCTGGCCTTCAGACAAAAGGTTGAAGGGGTTCGGCTTTCAGCCGTTCTGCCCTTCGGACGAAAGGTTGAAGGGGTTTAGCTTTCATCCGTTTGGCCCTTCAACAAAGGTTCAAAGGTTTAGTGTTCTGCCATTTTGACCTACATGATCAGACCTTCAGACCCAAGGTTCGAGTGTTTAGCATTCTAATCTTCTGACCTACTTGGTCAGCTCTTCAGACAGAAGGTTCAAGAGTTCGGCATTCTGACGTTCAGACATTCTGATCGCCGAACGATAAAACATAGGGGAATTCAAGACAACCTTTATCATATACATGCATCCCAACTGATTCTAAAATAAGTTTAAAACATACTTATTTGAACTTTAAACATTTGTGGCCCTCGGCCTAAGGTGATCCATGTAAAACAAACATCTTCAGTATTCTTAGATACATATTATACGTCAAGGAAGCCATCTTAGCTCCCGAATTACCATACATCCGTGGTATACAAAAATATACATCAAAAGTAAGCATGCTAAACATTTGCATGTCAAAATACACAAAAATGATTCAAATTACTCATAAGCCTCTAAGGATGATGAGCATCCGAGAACATAGTCTCTTTACCTGTAAAATAACCCAAACGACTAGGGTGAATAATCAAATTACTCGTAAGAAGAAGCATATGCGTATACCGTAAAGTTTCAATATCATTGCAAGATCAATATAGACAAATACAAGGGATCATTCCACTTAACGTCTATATTCATGGTGTTCTAAAGGATTATCTTAACTAGCATAAATGATTCTATAACAACACAGTATCAATATGAATGTACTTAAGAACATCAATTTGCCAGTAACCAAAATTACAAGCCACAATTAAACATTGGTTGTCAACTTGGAATTGAAAGCGAAACCAAAATGTGAGAAAAACTTGGACATCAAATCCCGGAGTAAACCAAGACCTAAACGGTTATTCCGGACATTAACCTACTGGGAATACCACCCTAGTGCGCACTATACACGATGGTGAGAACTCGTACCTCCCGCACTAGAGCCAGACTCTAGCGATAGAGTTGTAACAATGTCCTAAGAGAATCCACAATCATGATTAAGTTCAAAACTTATATACAACAATAGGCGTTATGACCTGCCATGCGTTCGAACATTCTGACCTACATGGACAGACGTTCGGACATTCATTCGTTCGGTCATTCGGTCGTTCAGCCGCTCTGACCGCCGAACTACAAAATAGAGAGCAAAATCTGGGCATGCAAACCACCTTCTCATCAATTAAATCATGCTTTAACGTTAAGCTTTATATATCATTTATAATTCTACACACGGTAAATACATATCATACATGCTTAAATCAGTAAATCCTAAGTCACAAGTGAGGATTATTTATAACATACAAGACTACAGCAGTAAAAACGTGTACACAATATATATTAAACCTCAAAGGATTATAAAACACTCAAAGTATAAACATACTACCACCCTTACCTCAATAAAGAACTGAATCTCTATAACCCAAGCAACCAAGATTTAAAATGGAAAACAATTCTAGGCCTTAATTTGTAGTGGAGAGTGAGAGGAAACTTTTACTTCCCAAGGTTAAAGGTCTGAGATGAGTGGAAGGAGGCCAAAATGATGGAATAATCTCTAAGCCAAGCTTTTCCTTCACCGGAAGCTAAGTTTGGATTTGAGAGTAAAGAGAATGAAGATGAGATAAAATGATTTGTGGTGGGTGGAAGATCTAGTATACCACCACTCACTAGGTGCCCTCACACTACCTCTCTCACACACACAATGTAAGACTCAATTTGGTGCCTATATTAGTCACCCATCCATGGCTCATTCCTAGGCTTAATCCTAAGCCTATACTTGTCAACCATCCAAGCCAACAAACGCACCTATCCTAGGCCAACAAGTGGTGAATCTCCACCCTTTCAAATATCAAGAGATAATGCTTCCATGTGACACCACCCCAATGCCGACAAGTGGCACCATGAGAGTGTGACACTTGTCACACTTTCTTAAAATTACAAAAAAGCCTTTTTTCAAAATATCATCCAAATTAAATTTTAAAATGGTCCCTAAGACAAAAAATAATTACTTTACATAATTACACTAAAACCCAAAAGTTATGAATAATTACAAGAAAGTATGCATCCATACCCTTTACGAAAAGTAAGCGACTAGAATGTACTTTCTACAAAGGTAAAGATACAAATGTCATGGAAAAAAAATATCATGGATGCATGTAAAGCTGGAATCAAATTCGAACACGTAAAGTGAGGTTATGCAAAGAAAAATGATGAACGGGAAAAAGACAAAAAAGAAAATCACCGAAAATGGAAAGGAAGGAAAATGATTGGGTCATTACAAAGCATATGTCTCTAATCTGGAGATGTGTTTGGATTGTGAGCTTAAAGGAAGGATTAATAGCGTAGTTTGATATATTGTGCTATTTACTAAGTTGCTTAAACAATATATACTTAATTAGTCATCCATGCTTAATGAAATAACCACACACACTCACTATTGTTGCAACACATGTTTTTCCCCCCACATTAATTATTTATTGAGTATGTAGAAAGGTGATGCTTAGTGGTGACCTCTAAGTCCCAAGATTTCTCTCTCTTATTTTCTCTATCCTTTACTTGTTCTATATTGAATTTGATTAGTTTAATTGTTAGCTTAATCAACCAAACCAATAACACTTTGATCACTCGACCTACTAACCCTAATCTTGTTTCCAATACCAAATACAGCCCCCAATCCCTTGGGATGATCCCTTCTCATTTGTACTACATAGTATAGGTGTTAAGCGGTTTATAAACTTTAAACATGGTGCCCACTTGACACTAATTTCCAAACTCAAAGTGTATGCATTATTTTGTGCAAACCCAGGCGAAGACACCAATTAATTTATTTCATTTAATTTAATTTAATTACGTGGCTAATTGTTATGTATGTTCTTTATTTTATTTGCATTTAATTTAGTTACGTGTTTAATTGTCCATATATTTATTTGTAGTTATTTGTTTTGCATTTAAATGGTTAATTGTTTGGTTAATTATTATTTTCAAAATGGCCTAAGTATTGAAGGAACGCTCAAGCACAGGTCCAAGGACAGTTGTGCGCATGTCCAAGGACGCACGAGCGTAGTATCTGGGAATTGAAGAGATCAAGCATAATTCAAGTGTGCTCAAGTAGGAGTCACGTCGAAACTCTTGGATCAAAAATAATCTAAGTATGGGATTTTAGGCCTCTAGTGCAACCGTTAACGCTTGAGCATAGTCTTGAGCGCTCAAGCGTAAGTCACTTATTTCAGATGTGTTTATAGCGTTAGGCCTACAGGAGTGATACATATATATATAATATATTATTTTATTTGTATATTGTTTACCTGTTTAGGTAGTATTATTGAAGTTGTAGGCGACATGTTTTAGGGTTAAGTTTTATTCATTGTAGCTAGCCCTTTATATATACATATAAAGAGTGTAGTTAGGGTTTAGAACCAGTGTATTACTTTCATGAGAGAGAGAGAAAGAAAGAGAAGAAGGCGGCAGCCATAATAGAATAAAGAGAAAGGTAAGGAGATTAACTCACCTGAGTTATAAGAGAAGAACATAGAAGAAAAGGGTTTGGTTTTTTATCTAAAAACCTAAGGCAAGTTCTTCGTTCTACTCTTCCCTCTTTGATTTCGTGTTCTTTACACCCCTAGCTTAACTTTAGGATTTTCAAAATAGACAAACTAGATCTGATTGCATGTTAATATCGGGCCAAATCATATATGTATTTATATTTATATGTGTATGTTGTTATTTCATGTTCATGGTTGTATCGTTTTGGTTAATTGATGAAATAAGTTATGTTAATCTTGTTTTTACATGTCTAAATGCTTAAATTCAATTATTAGAAGTTTATGGGACTTAGATGCATGCTTTAGGGCCCGAAGCAACAAAGATTTGGACATAAAATGGACATGTGGAACTGGGTTCCTGACACAGGGCTCAAGCTCGGTCTTTTGGGGAAATAGCGCTCGAGCATTATTCAGTGCTCGAGCGTAGTCAGGGTATACTCAAGCGTAGGGGCCTGTATTAGTTTAAAAGTGCCCCAAATGAGTTCATTAAAGTCCCTGATGTGTTATAAAGACTAGGGAACAATAGTATATGGATTTTATGGCATGAAACTCAAGCATGCGTGATGGAATGTGATTAAATCAACTATTAAGTTGTAAAGTGAATCTTTAAATAATTCAGTCCTAAAATTTAAATCTCTTAAATTGGTTAGTGATTATAATCATCTTAGTGGCTGAATTATGTACTTCTATTAATGCTTTGTGGCTGTAATTATGGTTTGCCATGGCTAGGAGTTTGGGACTTAAATAACTTGTAAGTTATGCATACTTATACATATGGTATGTTGCTATCTATGGCAAAAGATATTAATATGATAATAATCATGCTTATAGCTATATTTTTTTTTCTTACACAACCTGTATTTGAGGATTGTTTGTGAATCATTGTCAGGATATGGTGTTATTGTACACCATCATCAAGATATGGTGGTACGATATTTTTGTGGATGAGCTAGCTAATGAGCTTAGACTCACTTTATGTCATGCCATTGTCAGGATATGGACTACATGCCATTGTTATGATATGGCTATACTATTTCATATAATCCTAAATAATGTCAGGATATGGTTGCAATTGACTACATATGTTTGGGCATTGTCAGGATATGGCTAGATAGTTATATTTGTATAGGTGCAACCTGATATGAGCTTAAGGTCTTGAGATTAGTGGTTAGGATTGGATGGGTAGCTGGATATAGGAGATGTGTGTGCCTTATTAGAAGAGGTACTCATGACCACCTTACTAAGGCAACTTTATTTTTCCTAAGTTTTCCACCCTTTGACGTGAAATCTCAATGCTTACTAAGGCAAGAGTCCTAGTTACTCGGTGAAAAATATTCTAGCATTGTATACATTCCTGTCATTATGCTTTAGTCATCAAATCTTCCAAACCTACCAACTCATCTCAATCAATTACAAAATATAATAAGATATCAAGTTTATAACCCACAAAATAGATGCAAGTGTGCTCATATGCAAAGTGAAGTACTCTAGAACCCAAAAATCATAAGATTATGGAAAGACCAATAATGTGGATCACTATAGGCAGACAAGATGTCAAAAAATTTCAATTTATCCCCAAAATAACATTAATTCCATATACATAATGCATATTAATTCCATTAAAATTGCTTGAGACACCGAACTAGCTTCACATGCATAAAATCATTGCTAAAAAGACATGCTCTTTTCAAAAAGTAGAATTAAACCAAATTTGTAGTCAAAATGCCTTACCCCTAAACTTAAACTGTACATTGTCCTCAATGTGCAATAAGAAAAAAGAAAGATAAGGGATACAATAATATTACTACCAAAACATCAAGGAAAGTGAGCGAAACAACACTGACCAAGTAATGAAATAGTTGGGCACCCCCAAACTTGAATCTCAAGACCAGTCAAAATAAATAACTTGGCACCAGAAGTGAAAGTAAACATGTCCCTCTGCGGAGGTAAGAAATTAAGCACAACAACAATCATAAGCAATAATGGAGATAAAAAAATATACGAGCCAAAAACGAAGGCCAACACCATAAGATAATCAGATGAATAATAAGTGTTAAAACATCATCCCAAAATAAATAATAAAATCTTTAATCAAGAACTTTATTGCAGGGGAATTTTTTTTTTAAAAAAACAAATACGGATATAACTAACCTAAACTACCAAAGAAAAATAAAAACTAAAAGAACCTATCATAAATACAAAGAAAAGAAAAATCTATTCTATTCTAAAAAAGAAAAACTAAAATAAAAATAAAAACAAACTCACCTAAAACTAACCTAATCTACAAAACAATATATATATATATATATATATATATATAAACAAAACAAAGCAAAATCAAAGAAACTAAAATAAAACTAACGTAAAAACAAATGAAAATAATAATCTAACCTATTAACTTTTATTTTTTTTATTTTTTAATAAAACTAAACAGCTAAACAAAGTAAAAATAAAATAAAACTTAATCTAAACTACCAAAAATAAAAAGGAATAAAAATAAAAAAAATAAAAAATAAAAATCTACAATGGAGACGATGCCCTATCACATGCTAAATTTAACGTCTCTAGTAGACGTGGGGGATACTTGCTAGTCAAAACTATCATAAACGAGATACAGGACATCTATGTTTAACCGTTTATCAATTTTCCCCATTACTTTCTCACTCACATCGATAAACAACCATAATCTTTTATAAGGAGGTTCAAAATCATCTTCCAAAATGTTAAAACAAATGGAAGATTTAATTTCTTTCCTTTCATCCACAGTCCACCTTGCATCCTTCTTGTGCTCTTGAAGTACATTTAAAGAATTACTTCCTTTGTTATATAGCAAGGTTGGATCTTTCAAAGACTCAATTGGATCTTTAGGAAACTCAATCTCTTCATCCTTCTTCTCTTCCTCTATATTGACTACCGTCTCCCCATTCTCTAAGGTATTGATGGCCTGAATAAGTTCATGATCATAATTATAAGGAATATCCTCATCAATCATGTTGTGCTCCATTGGATTAGTCATGGGCTGACTTGCCAATTCCGCCTCTTCTTGACAATTAAAAACATCAATTAGTTGTTCTATCTATATTTGAAGCCTAGCTAAAGCAAGGGAATCGGAATGCACTGCTCTAGAAAATTCTTTAAGCATAGAAGATTGAGGCAAAACTTATTCCAGAAATCTGGGAGGGAGTGGAGTTGGTTCATCATAAAATTATTGGGGAGGGTAGTAGTTATACGGAAGATAAAAAGAATAATCAAGTCAATAATAAGATGGTGATGTTTATAGCAAATTGGACTCAATTTCATAAGGAACAAAACACGAAGGAGGGTTATAAGTGCAAGGGTTGTAATATTACCTATAAAACATAGATCTATCAACTCCTCCATACATGCTTAATCTCCTTCAAAAATAAAAAAATAAATAAATAAATAAATACAAGGATAAGAGTAAGAAAAGCTTACAAAAAGTGTAGACAATGTTGGTCCTTCTACTGCACAAAAGCTCTCGAACCCAAATACCTGCAATGAAAGAAAACAAAAATAGGTTAAAAGCCAAATATATACAAATCCTATGCCAGGAACTATCTTAGATCTAATCCCTAACTTAACAACGCAACCGTAAGCAGTCCCTGGCAATGGTGCCAAAAATTGATGTGTGTTTTCTTCAATGATAAACCATTCGCAATAGTATGAATCTTGCAGGATAATGCTATATTGAGTGTGTCAAACCTCAAGAACTGCGGTAATTATGCTGTCAAGATAGTAGGATTATTTCTAATTTAATTTGATAGAGAAGTTTTAAATTTTAATTTAACTAATTATTTAAATCTAACTTAAACTATGTAATTGGAGAGATCAAGAGATAGAGAGTCTAAGGTATTGAATTCACCACTAATCCGCCCTCCAATGGTCAATTAGACATATTATTAGGATATTTTGTATGATCAAAAAATGTATGGCTACAAGCATATAACTTAATTTATAAAGAAAAACTCATATGTCTAGGGCCAAGCATAACCCATCTTCAATTAGTATGGATCATCTGCCTAACTACATTAAACTAAAAGTGTAGTACAACCCATTTTCACTTATCATGGCTTATCAAATCCCTAAACATATGATCATTAAGCACCATTGCATGATAAACTTACCCTATAACAACAGAAAATAAAGAGGTTGAAATCAATTATAAATCCTTCTTCCGAATACAAGGTAAGATATAAAATATAATTGAATTAATTTAAGCATTTAATCTGTAAGGACTATGTCTTCTTTTACCTTTTATGATTTTTTATAACTATTTTTTATTATATAATTAATTATTTAATTATTTGATTTTTTCTTTTTCTTGTGACCTAAGGGTTTATCTTACCCGAAGTAGGATTCTATGCTCAAAAATGATTTTCGAACACCATGTGCATTGCACTATATTATATTTTACTTGCCGCATATGTCTTTATTTTATATGAAAATAATGTTTGTATATTTTTATTTTCTAAGGGCATGGATGCATGGTTTCGTCGAAAAACATTTTTGTTTTATGGGGTGCTTTATGTAATTTTATTTTGTCTTAGGGACTTTATTGCAAATATTGCTTAGGATATTTAAAGGAGGGACCTCTTTGCAATTTTTAGGAAATTGTGACACGTGTCACTTTCCTTGGGGCCACTTGTCATCCCCTTGGTGGTGTGACTTGGAAGCTTGTTTTTGTGACAAGTGTTGGGTGTACGTTCACGCACTTGTCACCCTTTGGTTGGGACACTTAGAGGTGTGTGATGATGACAAGTGTAGGCTTGCGATTAAGCCTTGTGTGAGCACATTGGATGGTGACAAGTGTAGGGGAAAGATTCACCCACATGTTTTCCATTGATTGGAACACTTGAAAGCCTAGATTGGTGATAAGTGTAGGTGTTGGATTTGACCTTGTGAGTAGCCCTAAGATTGTGACAAGAGGAGTGTCGATGTGTGTGTGTGTGAGAGAGGTAGTGTTGGTGTGTGTGTTTGGATAACATAGCCATTGTTAGTGGGAAAAGGTGGAGAATTTATAATCTTCCTCACTTAACCCAATTGAAGCCAACTTGAAACCTTTTTGCCATTTTTGGATTTTGAACCTGTTGCCTTGGGAATTTGATCTCCCACTTTGAAAACCATATCTTCCTCTCTTCTTGATCTAGAACATCTTTTTTAGTTTTCCATTTTGACCTTGTTTGCCTGGGATTCCAGAGGGGTGAATCTTGAGTATGGCAGTTTGGGTAATCTTGAAATCCTGTTTGCCATTTCTGAAATTCGACCCCCTTGCTTGAGGAATTTGATTTCTTACTTTGAAGATCAAATCTTCCTCTTTTCTTGATCTAGAACACCTTTTTCAGTTTTTCATTTTGAATTCATTTGCCTTGGATTCTAGAGGAACAATCCTCTAATAAGGTAGGGGTTGTACTATGTTTATACTCTTGTTATGGTTTCTTGTTTCTTTTGTTGTTGATATACATTGTATGCATGTAAACTGATATTTTAAGATTTTATTAGATATATTTTGATTATATCTAACCTAGGGTGTCATTTTACACAAGGCTTATATGTGATTATTCATTTATATTATTGTTATTCTACATAATAGAAATTGGAATTTCTTGTACAGTCTTGTAGTTGAGACGATGATGTTCTTGTATAATTATTGTTCCTAATTGTATTGTGATATTTGACTATGTCATTGTTAATTTAGGGATTTGATGAGTACCATGTGAGCATGATTAAAATATCTGTGTTGATTACCTTGTAATTGTATTTACCTTGTTTCACTTAGTGATGACATGAAATCACATGATTTTGTTAATGTAACTTTAGTGATTTTATTAAATTATTGTTAATAATTTAATTATGTAATTAACATTATGTAGTTGTTAAATTCATGGAATTGAAACTCATTTCTTGCTAGCTTGAATTGATCTCATATATTGATAATATCGTTGTTTCATTTTGTGTAAGAAAGGAATCTAGAGATTTCTTGTGATATGCTTATGAAATTCTAGTATAATTCTTGCCTTGATTTTGTTGAGAAACCTATGCTATATTGTTGTCTAAGTAGAGGTTTTAGGCTTGCTATGTTGTGAATGGATTTCCTTGTCTAGCAACCTTATGATTAGTGTAGTGAATATTACTTTGTATACTTGACATTCATATGCCATTGTAGCTTAGAGACTTAGAGCATGACTATATGCGATTACCATTGTTGGTTATGCATGGAAGTTGTTTGCTTGCATTGTAACACTAGTTGTTGTTGTGACAATTCGTTGATTTTGGAAACTTGTGGCGTTATTGTCTTAACTATTGTTAGAGTATGACTCTAATGCGGAGGGTACGAGTTCCTCCTATATGTGAGCACTAAGGTAGTTCCCAGCGGGCTACTAACCCAAAATAGCTATTATTCATTTGGTTTTGATCCGGCGTGATGTCCAAGTATATCCACTTTTGTTTGATTTCAGAATTCTGTTTCAAGTTGATAACATGAAGTCATTGTAACTTGTTGTTTTGTATTGGTTATTTCAATGTTGTTTAAATTTACTCGTTGTAACTTACTGTTTTGTTTTGGCTATGTCTAATGTTGTTTAATTGATTCACTTATTGTGGTTCGTGTTTAAAATGTTCTAATGTAGCTTTAGGATGATCCCTTAGTACCACTTTAAACATCGACGTTAGGTGGTATGCACCACATGTAATCGTTTATATTATGTTACGAGTTGATATAACCTAGGGCTTATTACATTTTATAGATTATTACCATTGTAATAGATTGTTTATCTATTGTGGATTACTTTTAGTTTGTTTTGATTATAGCTTAAGATGATTCCTTATCTCTCCCATTGAACATAGACATTTTCAGGCATACATTAATTACATGTATTGGTTTATATTATATTGTAAAGAATCGTTGCAACTTTAGGGTATATGCATATGCTTCTTCCTACGAGTAACTTTTGTTGCTCACCCTAGTTGTTTGGGATATTTTTAGGTAAACAGACTTTGTTTTGAGATGCATAACATCCCTAGTTTGGCTTGGTAGCATTGGAGTACTTATGTGTATTTTTGTTATCATGCAAGTGTTAGTATTTTTAGCTTCTTTTGGTGTTGAAAGGCAAAATCTTGTTATTTTTATTTGGGATATGTAACATGTACTTAAATGCACTATTTGAGACTCATTTGATGTGTATGTAATGAGGCCAAGGGCCAATCATCTTTTATTTATACAATGGATGTT
>JAOTQH010287052.1:0-19490 GCA_025631255.1 Cornus kousa | reverse complement strand
GATCAAATTCTGAACAAAAACAGTGACATTTTTTAATAAAATATTCATACTCTCTCCTCCACCCTTGTCCTTGCTCCATTTTTCAATTTAATTTTCTGCAATTGCTGTTTACATAGTTCAACATCATAATCAAAATTGAAATGTGAGAATCGAAAGATAAAGATAGAAATCAGAATAAATCTTCTATTTTGCTATCAATCTATCATCGATTCACCCCTCAATTTGCAGGTTTTCTCTCTCTAAATTTGCAGGTAAAACAAGCTCAATTTTTTTTTTTTTTATAGAATATGGAAACACCCAAGTTTTATTTTGTTCACATGAATCTATCATCTATTTTAGTAATTTCAATTTAGTTATGTTCTGTTCATAACTTCATATGAATTTATCTCATGAATTAGATCAAGAATATTAAACTGTTCCTTAAAAAATTTGTGATTTTCTTATAATTTTTTGTTCTTATTGTTTGCCTTTTGATGTGAAAAAAATTATATATGCCATATTAGTTGGTTTTTTTTTTTTTTCCTTTTCAAATACATCATGCCCCCTCAGATACAATCCTGGCTCCGCCCCTGGTGGTGATGATCGGCAAGACTGCATCTTAGTCATTTTCTCTTCCCATAAGCCCAAAAAAAATGTCCAACTGTCCCATATATTAATCTAATTCTAGACAAAAATTCATTGTTTTCCAAAAATGAACTATGTTTTGTCAAGCAATTAAAGAGTCCCAATTATTGTTTTTGTTGCCCAATGTAAAATTGAACCAAAATCCCTGCTTACATAATAGTGGTTGCGAGTAAGTAGTTTGGAAAATTTAACTCAAATTATATCACTATTCACTACTAACATTCTATATTCAGAACCAGGAGCAAGAGCAAATGAAAAAATAAAAAAATAAAAAAATCAATCAATCTCTATATTAATTCTACAGGAAGAAAAATAATAAAAAAAATTAAAGAAAAAGTAATTTCTTAGCAAATAATTCGAGGCTGGCAAAACCTCCAGATGGACACTAACCATGGAGGAGAGCGAATCTTCCCCTTGCCAGTGCATAGTGTTGTATATCCTGCTTCGGATAAGTATCATTCTGTTGCTCCACAGGGCTTGGGCAACATTGGGGCTTTTTTGTTATATTCTTAGGTTGCTTGGGACCACTAAATATTTTGGCCTTGTATCTGGGCTTTGTACTTTAGTTAGCCTAGGCGAACTATCCTCTTCTTTGGTTGAATCAATATAATCTTATTAACCTTTCAAATATATATAAATATATATATATATATATTTATCATAACAGCAATGTTTGAAAACACCAAGGAAATCAGCCTAATAGATAAGGTTGGGAAGCATATATCAGACCAGAAAAAATAAATAAAAAATAAAAAAATTAATTAAAATGGATTACATGTTATTCACCAAATGAATCAATATCAGTATTTCCCATTGGGAAGCTATCCAATAGCTGAAGTTAATAAATTTATTCATTTAAAACCCAAGTACGGAACTAATATAAAGAAAGTAAATTCTCAAAATTTTTATTTATATAAATGCTTTATTCATTTAAAACCCAAGTACGGAACTAATATAAAGAAAGTAAATCCTCAATTTTTTTATTTATATAAATGCTCTCAATGCTATTTTTAATTCTGCCTTTCATCTGTTAGCATGAATTTTTCGGATCAATTTTGATTACAATATTTAGCCTAATGCATATTAAAATTTAATGAAGGATTATCTCCATCAACTTGTAGACACTTTTGAAGTTGAATCGCTTGAAGAATAGAATGATGTATTAGACTCCACTGATCAATACTCATTGTTTGTCAAGTTTTGATCTCGTTTTGTTCCAACAAAATAAAGACCCTTTTTATATTCTACGAACTCCTTAAAAGACACATGAATGCTAGACTTGAGACTTCTACAGAATACATGAACATAAAACACACATGAATACAAAACTTGAGACTTCTAAAGAATACATGAACATAGAACACACATAAATACAAGACTTTAGGATTCTAAACAATACTACATGACTATAGAACATTTAGAACATAAGACTTTTAGATAATAAATGAATGTAGAAAAATTAAAATTGTAGAATAAAATTTTAAAATAAACCTTAAAATAATGTTACAAACAAACCTGGATTGGTAGTATCTAATGAAATTGTTTGTCCCTCATCATTTATCAAGAGGAGGTGGAGGTGGCTTTATATCTTCTGATTCATTTACAAAAGGTTGCTTATCATGCTAAGTGCATTAATATGAAGTCATCAATGAAGAATTTTGTGGATCAAGTTTGATTTTGCTTGTGTTAAGAATTGGGATCCATCTAATTGGTATGTATACGTACATTTAAATTGACATGTAACTACTACTTGTATTGTGTGGTTATTAGACTTGTCAATAGATTAGATTCGACCCGATTACTCGGATATAGATTGAACAAAAAATTCGATAATTCGATTCCTTAACAAATTGGATATGAATTTATGCTGATTCGATCCAATAATAATCCAATCTGCATAAATTTATGTGTGTGTGTATATATATATATGTATATACACAATACTTCTATCATATTTATATTAGATGTAACCAAAATAATATAATAATCATAATGATATATATATATATAATAGTAAATAATAATAATAATACGATAGTGTGGTGTTTTCACCCACGTACTAATAAATCTCTTAATATACATATTAATAATGTCATAATATTTATTCAGTAAATGATTTTTTTCTTTTCTTTTCCTTCCATATTTTATTTATCTTTTGTTTTTTATCATTTTTTTTTATATAATCATTGTTTTTTATTCTCTTTTGACATTAATTATTTTCTTTTCTTTTCTTTTCTTTTTTATAATATTAAAAAAATAATTACACTTTTACGGACCGGATCGAATATTCGTTTATTAACAAATCGGATTTGGATTCACTTACAAATAATCTGTCGAATTATCGGATCGGATCGGTTCGGTTCAAGTAAAATGTTTATCGAATTCGAATCGGATCAGGCCAAATCTGATCCGAATCTGACCCGTTAACAGATCTAGTGGTAATATGATGAATTTTAATTGTTTGCACATGTTAATTTTAATTGTCTGTCGAATTTTGTTTGCGTATATATCGCTATACTCGTGTAATTGAGGTTTTAAAATTAATAATTTCATGTCAAGCATCAACAAAAAGGTTTGATAGGAAGCAAAGTTATACACTATATTAGACCTGTAATCCTATCATCATTAGTATATTCACCCAATCAAATATAAGTATTATCATGTTATGAGCAATTTTATAAGTGAGCCAACCTTTTTTTTTTGAAATGCCGCATTGTCAATGATGGGTTGGCATCAGGGCTGCCCTAGGCATAGATGGCCAAGACGGTCGCCCAGGGCCTCCATCAATTTGAAAGGGGCTCAAACTTTCAAAACTTTCTAGGGCTTAGCATTTGGAAGTTCGTTTGGCTCTTTCAAAATTTTAGAAATCTCGGGACTGACCATGGTGGTATACCAATGATGTGACATGTACGGCGCACTTAATATCTACTCCCTATTTAAAGGGAATTTTGTGATGCATCATCAAACGGAACAGTTTTGATGAGCCCGTGCCCAACTCGAGAGTCTCTCCTTTTCTTTTCCTTTTTTTTAGTTGTTAGCCCGTTTTATGACAGAAACAAAAAAGTTGTTTACGTGAACTGTTATGTGTATTCTACCAAACCAATTAGTCAAAATCATCAACCCGAACCCTTAAAAGAATAATTTTGTCTCAAGGTGATATTTCTAGAATCCATGAAAATAAAAAATTAATTAATTAATTAATACTAACAGCGACTGTGGAGTACTGCCCTAACACTGTTCTTGGTGAGTTGAGCTAGGTTTCACATCATTGACAAAGATGCTGATCAATATCAGTTTTCGCCACCCAATAAAGCGTTTTGAAGTTCAAAATAGACCCATCGGGAAAAAAGCAGTATAAGAATTAGCCAAACCATAAATTAAACCCAAATTGGAAATTGCAATGGATAAAATAAGGAACTGAAATGAAGAAAGAAAATCCCTCAAAATTTTGATTTATTAATATATACATGATCTAAAAGTTAATTTTCTATTAGCTATCGTTTTTTAGTCTGCCAATGTTTAATACTTAGTTGGAAGATATAAATCAAAGCGGCCTCAATACTAATCTTGATGGCAGCTATTAGCATGAATTTTTCAGATCAATTTTGATTTCAATATTTAACGTATTGCGTATTATAATTTAATAGAAGATTATCTCCACTACGTTGTAGACGCTTTTGAAGTTGAATTGCTTGAAGAGTAAAATGATGCATGAGACTCCACCGATCATAACTCATTGTTTGTGAGGTTTTGTTCTTGTTTTGTTCAAACAAAATGAAGACCCTTTTTATACTCGGCGTAAGTAGAATTCTACGAACTACTTAGAACACACAAGAATACAAGACTTGAGATTTTTTAAGAATACATGAACATAGAACACACGAGTACAAGACTAGGACTTCTAAACAATACATGAATCTAGAACATTTGAGAACATAAAGAGTTTTAGAGAATGGATGAATATAGAAATATTAAAATTGTAGATTTATAAATTTTTTAAATAAATCTTATACTAATATTACAAACAAACCTGGATTTTGTAGTATCTAATGGAATTGTTTCATCCAGAGGTCATATCTTCTGATTCATTTACAAAAGGTTGCGCTTACCACGCTCCGTGCATTAATATGAAGTTGTCAATGAAGATTTTTGTGGATCAAGTTTGATTTCGCTTGTGTTGAGAAATACATGCATACATTTTAATTGACATGTAACCACTACTCGTACTGTATGGTAATAACCGTAAATATGATGATGAGATATAATTGTTTTCCCATGTTAATTTTGCTTTCTTTTTTTTCTTTTTTTTTATCATTAGAAAGGCACAAAGGTCAAGCCAAGTGACAATACAGATGCATAAGCCAAGCCAGATAAAGGCATACAAATACTGAAACAATACAATAAAATGAAGAACAGGCTCCAGATTTGTTGAGAAAGAGCCACCGCTCGAGAACGGAAACCACAAAGGAAAAGAGCAGCAACTGGAGTGACCATAGGTCAGCCCATCATCAAGGCACCAGCTCCAAAACTGCATCCGCACACCCAACCCTGTACAAGAGCAAATCAAGCCAGGGAAAACAAAAATCGACCTATATCATAGATCTAGCCGAAGGGAAAGTAACAGATCCACCCTGTCGAGTCTGAAACAAACCAAACAAGAGCAGATCTAGCCAGAAAAAATAAAAAACGACATAAAAACCATCCACAGGCGAACTTATTGGGACACGCCGATGTTATTAACTGGTGGAGGCAAGTAAAGGCACCTCCCCACTCCATTGGAAGGGTGCAGGGAGCAAAGAGGAATGGAGCCGAGCGACTGCAAGAGAGAGTGGGAAGAGAGAGAACAGAGGAAAAAAGGTGAGGTGGCTCGCTTCAAAGAACCTGTTAATTTTGCTTGATGAGGTGGTATATATCACTATAGTCGTGTAGTTGAGGTTCTAAAACTAATCCTGAATTCATGTCAAGCATGAACAAAAAGGTTTGATATGGAGAAAAGTTATAAAGCGGTGCACTTCCTCTAAGTAGATATTGGGTGCGTCGTATCCGTTATATCATTACTATATTCACACAATCAAATATAACAAATTGTGTCGCCTAGGTCGCCTCCAATTTGAAAGGAGCTCAAACTTTTAAGGACTTCGCATATGAAAGTTCACCTAAAGTTTATCAAAATTTTGAATATCTTAGACCCGACCATAGTGTGTATACCTATGACGTGACATGTACAACACACTCATTGTCAACTCCCCTACTATTTGTAAAGAGATTTTATGATGTATCCGGTGTATCAAACTGAACAAGTTTGATGAGCCGGTGCAGAACTCAAAGTCTATGTTGTCGCATTGGGTTCTATGTTGGCACATTGGATTCCGCACGGCTCAAGATATAATCTCTCTTTTCTTGCTTTATTAAATTAGGTTTGCATATTTTCTATTTTTTAGTTGTAGGAATTGCATACGACATCTAGATAAAAAATAGATGAATCATCAACCAATAATATACTCTCAAAATGGTGGGTAATTTTGTTTTATGCCAAAACTCTCACTAAACAACCCAAGAAATTCAGAAACAAAAGATCAAACACAAAAAACCCCAGGATCAAACACATAAAACCCCGGGCCAAAAACTCAAGAAATTCAATCATTCAAAACCTAATTAGGAATAACTTTCTCTTTGAATTTATAGACTCGAAATCATGATTTTAATGCAATAGGAATTTAACATCCAAAGCAAATTCAATCATAAATGAAGGATTTGATCACACCATTTAAGATTTCAAGTTTATCACTACAACTAATTTCTGAGTTCTGAACTGATGTGTGTGTAAAAGCACAGATGATGTCCTGACCCTTCCTTTTTGGTGAAAAGTATGAGGATTGTGGTCGTGATCTGCATCTTAGTCATGTTTTGTTCCAAAAGGCCATAAAGGTCAATGTCCATGTATTAATCAAATTCTAGCCAAATATTCATTGTTTCCCAAGAATGAACTATTTTTGGTCAAGCAATAAAATGGTCCCCAATTATGAATTCCCCTCCCTCATTCACAAGTTTTTCCTGTCCAATGTCATGAGGAATTGGACGACTAGGCCACCATTTTTTTATTTTTTTTTTTCCTGGGTGAGGTTATAATGTTTCAATCCGTGATATTCTTTTGGGAAGTAAGAATCTGGTACCGCTAAGTCACTGGTATGTTGTTAAGATTTTATTCATAAATCATAAGGTACGATAATACGACAGTAAGGGCATACCCTCACAGAAGTGAAAGCCAGAGGTTAAAACAAAGCATGATAGGATAGGACTCATCCTATCTTTATTTGTTTAACTGATCTAAGATTTGCTCAGTCTTGTTAACATCAACGGAATAGTTTCGTATGGTTTCAAACACGCTCCTCTATGCAACTCCTTTGTCCTAGTCAATTCTCCAAGCGTCCCAAGCTGAAAAGAAAGTTTCTAAACTGATTAACAGCTACTGTTGAAGGAGGAACAGCATCGTTTGAGGTTCTACTGGACCTGGGTGTGGAAAGGATTTCTCCAGCAAGCCAGAGAGAATGTTTTAGGGGAAATGGGGTTGCGCGGCTTTCATGGCCAGTCATGATACTCGAACCTTGTTCAGAGATGTTTTTTATTGGATCCCATCTCCCATTATCAGTCAGCATAGAAATGGTGGTGTTCTTGGGCAAATTCAGTGAAACAGTTGTCCATTGCCCACACTGAAATTAAAGTTTGATCAGGCCACCATTCACTAAATTTCGACTGATTTCATTAATATCAGCTTCCAGAGAGACACAAGAGAGATCACCCTTAGTCACCTACCCATTGAAATCTAATACCCGTCCATCTAAGCAGGAGAAAAATTAAAAAAATTCCTCAACCACACCCAACATAAAGAGAAAACTGAAATTCCAAGCTGTGTAACCAGAAATGAAGTTGCAGTACAAGGATTGCAGGGTATATACTACGATTTAGGCAACTATAGAGCATTAAGCTGTAACATTATACCAGTAACACATCCAGGAAGTGACTACTTAACTGTAATAATGCTTACCTCCAAACAAAAGAAGTTGGAAAATTAAAAGAGAGTTTGAGGAACAATTTTGCAGGACATCTACTATAAATTTACAGAAATACAGAGTAACTCAATTTGTCATATTCAGACTTCGACTTGGTATCAGTTACTTTAAAATATAGTTTCGATTCAAGTGATTTCTGTTACCACGGCATGTTTCTATCGAAAGAACTAATGGGTGTATAGTATACTAATCAAATATCTCAGAATGTAAAACTATATCAGTCAAAGTTGTGAGCTTACAGGTATCACCACTTCCTAGCTCCTACACAATCTGAAAAAAGCGAATTTGCAGTAGCCAACTGAAAGCCGTGTGGTTACAGCCGTATCAAGAATCAGGTAAGCATTTCTGAGTCTAAGGGCTTTGAGATCTACACACAACTGTGATCATTCAATTGTGGCATGGACCTATTCTGAGAGCGGCCAATGTAGAATACTTTCAACATCTCTCTTATGGTTTTCTACTTACCCTATGGCTCTGCATAGTTGCACCAGAATACTTCCATGATCAAGCCATGAGAGGTATACCTGTGAATATTCTCATGCCTGAAAAATAATATAGAACCATCCATTTCATACTAAGAAACGGAACCAACACAATCCCACAAATCAAAATTGTAAATCATCATGTTCCTAGATATCTGCAAGTTCCTAGATATCTTCCAACCATAGCATTTACACAACCTAGTATTGTGAGGAATATTATGGGCATTATAGTGCCTAGTTATCTTGCCATTCCTAATTATAATAAGTCCAGGCAAAACCTTTTTCTCCAAGAGTGAACAAACAAAGATTTGACCTCTCAGTCTCACAGCCAGGGAGAGAACAATGCCATTACTCCAGACAGTCAGCAGCATCTATTAGAATTTACAGTTACATCATATGACTGAATTCTTTGACGACAAAGCAGTTCAACAACAAGATGGTAGCAACTAAAAGTACTCCGTTAAATGCCAAAGTGCATGAGAAACACAAGTTCTAACATCAATCAGATTTTCCTATCCATATGCTTGAAAGATTAGACCTACCAATCGGCTCACAGCAAATGAAATTTTATATTTTGATGATTTGGGCTTTGAAGACATGAAAATCACGGTGAAACTCCAACAACATTAAATTGAAATCCAGTATAGATTTGTCAAACGAGAATGAACAACTTCAATTTCAAACTGTTTCCACCACTAATTGGAGCCATAAATCATCAGAAATCAATATGGCTGCTATGAAAAACCTATAATACTTGGGTTAGCCAAAGATATCCATTTATGACATTTTGCTAAACATCTAGTCCAACCTATTCCTAATCAAAAGATAGCAAACTCTTACGATTGAGGTTTTTATCCATGGATTTTACATATTGCTGCAACCTCCTTAGTCTTGAATCGTAAATAAACATCTTAAGAAACAAAACTCCAATCAAAAAACTTGAAGTTTGAAAAACCTACAAAATGGTATAGTTGAAAATGATGAACCTGCATCCACCAAATAGTTCCATCATTATTATTAGAGTAATTGCCCGCAAAAATAAAATATTCTGTGTTATCCATATGAGCTGCTAGTTAGTTGATAACCAATCATATAATGAAGCAAGAAAAAGAGAGATTATATCAAGAAATGAAATTCTAAAAGCCATAGCTATCTTTGAAGGAATTTTTGAATTGAAAAAAAAAAAAAAAAAAATGGAAGCATCAAATTTCACAAATGTTCGGCAAACACAAAAAATGGCACTTCAAACTCAAACCTTTATATATAGGGACCACAGACCTAGAGTTCAGAAATACATAGTGAACTACCAAGCTAACTTGGAATGAAGTCGACCACAATATTTTACATCAAAGGTTTATGTTGTTGTACCTGAACAAGATAACAAAAAGCTAAAACACACTGGATCAACTAAATAGTTGCCTAATCTGAATAGGGCAATGGGCCAAACCTGCAAGCATGCAAATCAGAAACCAAATCATTGAAGCCTCCAAGAATTAACAGACAATATCTCTCATTGAAGTACCAAGGATGATAACCCTTGAAAAATGAGAGTAAATTTTAATACCCATAAGTTTGATAACCTTATATAAGTGCAATAGAATACGAAATACTTCTTCACAAAATTCCTGATCTCATCCGTGAGTGTTAACAGCCTCCCACACTAGATTCTTTGGAACCGGGTTGGTGAGATCCCGAGCTTGCAAAGCCGCAGTCCTCAGCGTTCCAACTGTCATAGCATTGGCCTTCAAGAATGACACAGTGTTGTAAGGCAACTTATGCTTCTTGCAAAGCTCCTTCACAAAAGGTGAGACTTTCCTGAGATTGCATCGAGGCAAACGTGGGAACAAATGATGCTCAATCTGAAACTGCAATCCACCATGAAACCAATCCAACCAAGGCGAGCACGTAATGTTAAGTGTTCCATTAGTTTGGCTCCCATACCAATCATTCCCATTAGGCGGTCCAATATAAACAGACGAAGAGAAATGATTCAAGCAAAACTGAACATGTTGAATTCCAGTGACTGAAAAGCTTGTAATGATAAACATTATTCTCTCACCCCAATTGGGCAAGCACGAAACAAGGAGGGGATACCAAATCCAGAACACAGCAATCCCCAACATTTCCGAAACCCTATTTCGTACCCTTCTCTTGGACAACAACAAGAAGAATGATTGTGCAAACAAATTGATACGAGCAACACACATAACAGGATAAAAAGTCCAATGCTGATAACTCACTAAGAACCTAGTAAAGGAATCAAAATTCAACTTTCTGCCATAAAAGCAAGAAGTAATAGAGTTGAAGAATTTGGAAGATACCACAAAGAATGGCATGTGTTGAAGATCAGGATCGTGATCCAGACTATTGCAGGCAATGTGATGGGCATTGTGATTCCACTTCCACCAAGCAATGCTGATCCCTGAAATGCAATTCCCAGCAAGAACCTGTGTGATTCGATTGATCCTCCGAGTCATCATGATCTGATAATGCCCAGAGTCATGACCAATCCACCCACTCTGAATCCACAAACAACCCATCAAAGCACCAGACAAGAGATGAACCCAGAACCCATCACAGCACAGCACACCATAGACACTGGCCCAAAACAGCAATGCCATGGAAACAAATGTGAACAAAGCCACATGCCCTTTCTTCTCGAAGAAACCCATTTTCGTGAACTCGAAGACGAGCTTTCTGTAATCTTTGGAGACCTCCGAAACAGAGTAGTCTTGGATGTAATACCCATTGAAGAATTTGTCGAGATATTGCCAGGCGGTGCTTGGATGGTAAGCAACGAACGCATCCGTGACGTCTTGGCCGGCGAGATTCAACAGAGGGGTTTCACCACCTGGGTGGTCTTTGGCCCAATCGGAGACATCGTAGACCTTGCCCTGTATGGTGATCCACAGATCTCCTGGTTTGTTGTGACTCTTGAGGTCTTCAGATGTAATGTACTTCTTGGATTCCGCCATGGATTCAAGAATGGATGTGGATCGAGAGATCAGAGAAGGATGGATGCCTTATCTCTCTCTCTAAACTCTCCCTCTCTCTCTCTCTAAATTCTAACTCAGGTTGGTTGGGAAGGGATTTGGTTCCTATTTAGGGGTTTTGAGGGGAAGATATGTTGTGTGGGTGTTATTTGAAGAAGCGCCACAGTATCACTTCAAAAGACAGTAATGAATTTTTTTTAGACCTATTGGTTCAACCGATTTACTGGGCCGAGCAATTTAAATCCTTAGATCTATGTAATTATCAACATCTTTCAAAATAGATTATGATTTAGGCAGTACTTAATCATATGATTAAAATTTAGTCACATCGGGATGCCCGTGATTTATGGTAGAGATTTGAATCACTTATATGTGTTATATGTGTCTTACGCATTAAAACTGTATGATTTTAGTACACAGTATAAAGTTCACCTAGAATAACACACGGATTAATATGAAGTCCATTTACGCAGCGTCTAATATGAATTCCCTTTCCTCACTGCCGAGAATCCTCTTCGTGGTTAATAGTTCCAAAGTAGTTTCTCACCGTCTAAGTTTGAAATAGGTATAAAATGAGTCGGGCATACGACATACCATGTGATTGTTATCATCTCACTATCAAAAGTTTAACAAATCAAATTGTTAAAATCAATTTTTATTAAATGGTGGGACTAATTTTAAATTATGGCGAGTGATAAATTTTCATTGATAGGATATTCTCCTAAATTTGAAGGTTGAAGTAGGATGATATTGTACTATTGTTTTTTTTCCTTTTTGAGTTACATTCTATTTTAAAATAAAATGTCAAATTCTTAACTCTTAAATAAGAGAACTTTTGTTTTATTTTCTTTTTTGGGAAAATAATAATTAACAATATATATATATATATATATATATAATAAATACTTTAAGTGGCACACACAATCTCACTGTGTGTGCCAGAGAGACACCGCAACAATTTCCAGTGGATAGATGGCGACAAAATGTAAGTTGCCAACACCATGTGCGTTGGCATAAGCTTCCAAAGGACAGCAAGACCGTGTCACGAATGGCACCAGCAGTTAATCAATGAGCTTAAAAATTGTACTTCACATACAATTTCCGGCATATACTGTATGAATTTAAGGATCCATAACAAATTGATTTACATTTTCTTGTATACTTTTTTTAGTGCAAACTGCAAACCCATCTGACATTAAATCACATTATATTTTTTCCACGTTTTAATATATATATATTACTATTTATGTCCCATGTTAAATCTAATATGGGTTTTTAATATGGAACGGAGAGAGTAGAAAATTATTAATAATCTATCTCACCAAAAAGTCCTTGTACCAACGAATTAGCAGTCTTCTTATTTTCCAAAGCAAGTTAAAGATTCAAATATTAGAAGAGATATGTGTGTGTGGGTAGAAAAAAATATTTGTTTAAGCTTTTGAATGGTGGTTTACAGAGTAGGTGACAATTGGGATCATTAGATAACTTAAAATATAAAAAAATAAAAATAAATAAAAATAAAAATATTGATAAATTATAAATAATTTTAGATCACATATAATAGTGTAATCCAATAAATAAATAAAAAAAACATATTAAAATATTTATATAATATTTTATTAAACATTTTTTTTTTCTTGTCGAGAATTTTAATTGGATCCATAGCCATTTTGTGGCTAACGACACTGACCTTTTAATTTTGTGAATTGGTTACATTACTACCAAGTCTTTGACTCTCATTGTAGAACTGTAGGACTCATTTCATCCGACCATAGAGGTGTGTTACAGGGTCCATATCAAATTTGGATGAATAAATTAATGGGTATATATATCCATAGATATGTATGCATATGGGTTTAGTGTTAGTTCCGTCTGATAATTTAAATTTTTATATTGGACTGTAAAATACTCAACTTGTTACACTTAATATTACACTCAAACGCATTCCTCTCACACTAAGCACTCGACTCGAGCCTGTTCTCGTCATGGCAAGAATGTTAGGGGTTAATGATTAGTTATTAGATGGAATGGAAGGTTGCTAGGGGTAGACAAATAATCTGGGGATCGGATTGGATTGCTACACCGATGGATCAGTAACAAATTCAAAAAATTGAATCCGTAACTCACGAATTGGATCGCAAATTAGACTATTAAAATTCAATCTGATTCGTGAAATTTATATATATATATATATATATATATGTTCAAAGAATGTATTAGTTAATTTAATTAGTTAATGATCATTTAATAGACTCTAATAATGCATTAGTTAATGATTATTTAAATATATGAATTAATATTGATAAATTGAATTTTTTTAAGAATGTGCTAGTATTAGTTAATGATCATTTAAATATATGAATTAATATTGATAAATTGAAATTTAATCTATTCAGTTATGGTTAAAAAATAAATAATATTAAATTATTTTTAAAAAAAAAATTAAATTATAGAATCTGATTTGATTCAATCCGATATTTTACAAATAGCTGACAATTAAGAATAAATAAAAAAAAAAATTCAATCCTTTAGAAACGAATTTAAAATTAAAATTGATAACTAATTCTTAGGAGGGTCGAATATAGGGCACTAAACATGAGTAAGCCAACCACTCCACACGGCACTTACATAATTAGTACTGCTTTGGGAGTATGGGTCTAGCATAATTCTTTAATTTTACGTCTCCACACGGCACTTACATAATTAGTACTGCTTTGGGAGTATGGGTCTAGCATAATTCTTTAATTTTACGTAAAAAATAATCAAAAAGTAGACAGTGCCTCGGACTTCCCCCCGAGTTCAAAACTTAATATTCTCCCTTAGATAGGACCCACTAATTGAGTATCTCTATGTATGTGTCTATTTATATAGAGACACACAATATAAGGGATTGCAAGAATAGGATATACCCCTAGGATATACTCCTACTTCAATGAGGCCCAAAATATCTTCTAACGTAGATCTATATAAGGGTTAATACTTATGCCATAAGGTATCTCTTTGGCTTTTTCTTTCTTGGTTTTAGCAGCAGGGACACTGACATAAGGGTCCAATCAACCGACCAACGCTCTGTCCTGCACATGTTACTTTGGTTCTCATCGGACATCATCAATTTCCCCTTTATTTTATTTTTATTTTTTTATTTTTTTATCTTAACAAAAAAATCACTCACTCATAGACTTATACTCTATACATTTCGTTTAGGAGCAGCGGAGTAGGAGAGAGACACGCCCATAAGCTAATTTAAACTCTTAACCTTATATTCAAAAAACAAAACAAAACAAAACAAAACACTAACTTACTCCTTTGATAGTAAAATCATAGATTTATTGTTAACTCACCAAGACAATTATTTGTTTCAACAGGGGCAAAGCGAGAAAAATATCCTTAATGTTTACATTTTGGGCAAATAATATTATTATCTTCTATTTTGAATATATAAATCAGTTAAGTTTGAAAAATGTGGCAAAAATAATTAATTTCTACGATAAAGTATAGCAACACCTCCTAAGGTCTATCAAAAAGACACGCAGATACAACTTACCCTATGTTTAGACAATAACACTCCCCTCAAGTTTGTTACAGCTATCAAAGACACTTCAATAGTAATTAATTGACATTTTTGTCATTTAACGTTTATTTTGACCAATTTGTGCGCACAAATTTCTTCCAAAAAATGTGCACACAAATTGGTCAAAATAAACGTCAAAGGACAAAAATGTCATTTCTCTCTATTGTGGATGATACTAGGACGACGACACTAGGGTTTCTAGGGAAGAAAAAGCTACGATGAAGGAGGGGCAACCTCCTCTCCTGCAGGTAGTGTTCCACCTGTGGTCACCCGCTGTTAGTCATCCATCATAGAGTTCGCTACTTTTGAATACAACTTCTCTAGTTTTACGCCTTTGACATATTACAGTGAGAGCCGAGTTAATGATTGTGTTTTCATCGAGGATGAAGACATTGTTGAAGATTTGAAGTATTGGAAGAATTCAGTGGTGTGTTATATTCTTGGGAGCAAACCTTACTTTCCATATTTTAAGGCATACGTACAAAATAGATGGCATAAGGATGCGGTAGTGGTACCAATGAATGATGGTTTCTTCTAGGTTCGTTTCCTATCCAATGAGGATTTCCTTTAAGTATTATCTAGATTCCATACTTTCCAGGGACGTGCCATCATTGTGAAAAAGTGGCATAAGAGTATACAACTTGAAAGAGACATACTGGCCATTGTTCCTATATGGATGAAGGTGTTTGATTTACCAGTGCATGCACATAGTGGAACATCTATTTCTAAGATTGTATCTAATATTACAAAGCCTATGTACATGGATGATGTAACACAAAGTCGTGATAAAGGTTTATTTATTCGTGTTTTGGCTGAAATGGAGGTTAATGGTGCATTTCCAAAGATCATACAAATAAGCTTTCATCGGTTACCTTGTAGAATGAAGGTAGAATATGAATGGAAGCCTCAGGTTTGTAATTTCTTGTAAGAAAATGGATCACAATGAAGCTGTGTATCCTCTTAACAAGGTCAAAGCTGTTAAGCCAAAGGAGAAGTGAGTGGTGAAAACAAAGAATTTAGATCAAGGAGTTAACAATTTGGTGATTAATTAAGCAGATGATGTTCCAAATTATGTGCAAGAGGATATGAAAGGGTTCACAGTATAGACAAAGTCAAAAGGAAAATTTAAAGTAGGATAACCAGTGTTACAGAATAATGTTATAGCTTCTAATGCATTCCAAATGCTTAATAAAAATACTGAAAGGGAGGAGGTTATGGAGACCGGGTGAAAAAATGTTGATTCTAAAAAGAGAAGTACAGAGAAAGATAGTTCATCTACACCACAAGTGGAGATGGTAAGTAATGAGAAATGTTTTGTACACCATGCTGTGGAGAGTCAAGTGTCCTCACAGGAAGTAGTGATGGAGACACAAGAGGAGATCAATGAAGGTATAGGAGATGGAAGTCAAGAGATTATTGAAGGGGATCCAGTATCCCCTGGGGTTGGATTATCAAAGAAGCAGAAAAAGAAAAAAAAGGAAGAAAGAAGTAGAGATTGACCCTAGTGTGGTGAGAATTACTAGAGGCATGTTATCAGGTGGGGTTGTTCCACCAAGTACCCTTTCTCAATGATAAGGCTATGGAATGTATGAGGTCTCAACAGGTAAGCAATGCAAAAGGAAGTCATGGCCTATTAGAGTAGCTCCATTTTTTTTTTTTTGTATTGGTAGAGACAAGAGTATTTATTACAAATTTCAGAGAATCAAGGATATAATCATAAATAGTTGGGACTAGGTTAATAATTATAATGCCAATGCAGGGGGTAGAATATGGTGTGGATGGGATCCTATTTGGCTTGATGTGATAGTGTTTGGGTCAAAAGATCAGATGATGCATTTAGAGGTGAAGATTAGAGGGACTAATACAAAAAGAAATTATGACATTTGTGTATGCAAAAAATACTGTTACAGAGAGATCACAACTGTGGAGGGATTTAGAGGTTTGTACTCAGACGGTTGATGGACCATGGTTGCTTCTGGGTGACTGGAACATAGTTAGGTTTAATAATGAAAAGAAGGGGTGTAGACTCCATCCTCCCAGGGTGTTTGCAAACTTTAATAATACAGTAGATAAATTGTGTTTAGCTAATATACCTACGGAAAATGGTATTTATACTTGGTGTAATAGGAGGTTCAGTAATAGAAGGATATATGCAAAACTATATAGGGGTCTGATGAATAAGGATTAGGCTGTTGCATATCCTGAATCCTATGTTATCTTGACTCCTCCATTGACTTCTGATCATCGAGGTTTATGTATTAATTTCCTTGTGAAGATTGCTTCAGGTCCAAAGCCTTTCAGGTTTTTGCTTATTTGGAATAAGCAACCTGCTGTGAAATATTTGGTGGCTACTAATTGGGATGTGCAGTTTAATGGGGATCTAATTACAAAATTATTGTATAAGTTGAAACTATGCAAACAAGCAGTAAAGAATTGGAATACAGAGAATTTTGGATTAGTGTATACAGAAGTTATAACTTGTAGGAAAGCTTTAGCAGAAATTCAACATTTAATTGTTGTTGATCCAATGAATAGGGATTTGATTTAGAGAGAGGATGATAGTAGATTAAATTTAGAGGCTGCAATTTCAAATGAGAATATTATCTTGGCTCAGAAATCGATGGTTAAATGGGTGAAAGAGCAGGATAGTTGTACAAAGGTTTTCTTTCAGAAAATTAAACAACATAGGTCCAACAGTAATGTGACAGCTATACAATTTGAAGGGGGTATTACTACTGATCCTATAATGATTAGTAAGAGATTTGTGGATCATTTTCAGAAGGCTTATGTAGGTGGCGGTACTATTTTATGTGAACTTGATCAAAGGTATATAAGAAAGATTCTTGAATTTAAAGAGGTTTGTATGCTGGAAGCTATTGTTACAAGGGAAGATGTGAAGAATACAGTATTTGAAATGGGCTCTGATAGAGCCATTGGACTAGATGGTTTTACAGCCTACTTTTTTCAAAAGTATTGGTCTATAGTAGGAGATGATTTCATTGATATTATAATTCAATTTTTTAAGAAATCAGTATTAGGCAGGGGTACTAATAGTACATTCATTATTCTAATTCAAAAGAAGAAGGATGCAATGCAGGTGGGGGATTATAGACCTATCTCATTAATTATGTAATATGTTCTATAAAGTGGTGGCAAAGATATTAGATAAAGTTTTGGGAAAAATTAGAGGTAGTGAGAAACAACTTTTATTCAAAACAGGAAAATACAAGATAATATTATTATAGCTAATGAACTCATGAGAGGTTTTGATGCAAAGAAGGCTAAACCTACATTGGCTTGGAAAATTGATCCGAGGAAGGCTTATGATACTATGCAGTGGTCTTTTCTGATTAAGCTGTTAAAAATGTTTGGCTTTGGAGATCAATGGATAATGTGGATACAGGAATGTATATCTTCTATACGGTTTTCTATTCTTGTTAATGGTTCTTTTTAAGGTTTTTTTCCAACCAGAAAGGGGCTAAGGTAGGGTTGTCCTCTGTCTCCCTTCTTTTTACACTGGTTACTGATTATTTCTCTGGGATGATGGATTTGGAAGCTAAGAGAGGTATTGTGATGCCATCAAAAGCTGTTACACAGGCTGGTATTCCAATCACTCGTCATTTTTTTTGCTGATGATCTGCTTTTGGTGGTCAGAGCTAATATGGCTAGTGCTCTAACTTTGAAAAAATTGTTAATTCAATTTGAAAGAACTTCTGGTTTAGCTGTTAATAAAGAGAAATCTGAAGTGTATTTAACTAGATCAGTAAAAAGAAGGACTACTATAATGAGAACCCTATGATGTAAGGAAGGGAAATTACCTTTCATCTATTTGGGGCTTCCTATATCAAATAAAATGTTGAGAAGAGTTGATCATTTAAGCTTGGTGGATAAAGTTATTGCTGTTACTTCAAGGTGGAATGGGATACATATTTCTATAGCAGGTAGAGTGGAGCTTAGTTGAACAGTTCTTATTCCAATGGTGCAGTACTGGACTTCAATATATTCACTTCCTTCAGCTATTTCTAGTGTTATCTCTGTTATAAAGAGGCTGAAAATTTAGATCACTTGTTTTGTTGTTGTGAATATACATGGAAAGTGTGGATGTTTATCTCTGAGGTTTGCATATGGAATTTACAAAGGTGTATTGGGGTACAAGATTTGGCTGAGCACTTCATTCAGAATTTCTAAAGGAAGGGTACAAAAAAGATGGTTAGAGTCATGTTTACAGCTATTATATATTTTTTTATAATGGGAAAGGAATAATAGATTACAGAACAAGTGTATTAGAGTGGCTAAAGAATTAGCTAAATGCATATTTTGGGAGGTATTAGATATTTTAGGGGTAAATGTTTAAGACATCTTGTAATTCGTTGGACTAGTTTCAGGTTGTTCATGCCTGTTTTTTTTTTTTCATTTTTCAATTTTTTTTTTTTTTTTTTTTTTTTTTTTTTTTTTTTTTTTCTTTCATCATTCTTTTGGTCTAAACAAACATAAATGAAAGTTTAACCTCCAAGATAATGTTCAATTATGCTAATATCATATTCGACCAAAACAATGACGTAAATTAGTAAATGTACTTTCAATGATTCATTTATTAAACAAAATAAGTAAGCAAGACCAAAATAATGAATTTATAGCCATAGTGTGCCAATACACATATAATATACGTCATATGTTTAACTTCCAAGAAAAACTTAAGCAACAAAGAACAATATCTAAACTAAATTAAGCTAAATGTATAATCTTGATT
>JAOTQH010286737.1:0-19507 GCA_025631255.1 Cornus kousa | reverse complement strand
ACATAATATTTAAAATATATGAGTTTTGGATTGAATAATATTTAGGTAGGGTATTGAAAAGGGTGTTACAAAGATTAAGGAAAATACTTGAAAAAGAATTCTTATTTAGGAAAAAAATTCTATTATATAAATATTTGATGGAAATTTTAAATATTGGTTTTGGATTACATAATATTTATGTAGGTATGATGTCACAGAAATTAAAGTAAGTAAAATTTAAAATATATGTGTTTTGAATTACATAATATTTATACATATTATAGGGTATTAAAAAATGTGTTACAAAAATTAAGGAAAGTGAAAAAGAATTCTTATCTAGGAACATAATTCTATTATATATTTTCAAGGCCTCGTGGGATTAGTCGAGGTGCGCGCAAGCTGGCCAGACACCCACGATTAACAAAAAAATAAAAATAAAAATTTAATTCTATTATATAAATAATTAATAAAAATTTAAAGTATATAGGTTTTGGATATCAAAAAGAATATTATAAAAGATTAAAGAAAGTAAAATTTAAAATATATGGGTTTTGGATTACATGGTAGAGTATTGAAAAGAGTGTTTAGAAAGTATGTGAAAGAATTCTTCTCTGATAATAGAATTCTATTATATAAATAGTTACATAATATTTTTGTAGGGTATAAAAATGGTGTTAAAAATATTAAAGAAAGTACGTGAAATTGAATAGAATTCTGTTATATAAACAATTGTTTCTAGAGTGAATCAATATAAATGGTAACCAAAAGGCTATATACGCGTTTAAAAACTAAAATATATTACGTAGAATTATGTTTTTTATTTTTTTGGAATTTGTTACATGTAATTCATTTTCATTAGAAAAATCGTAGAGAGAAACCCTAAAAGAGATAACACAATTATATGAGGGTAGAGTAGTCATTAAAAAGTTATTTTTTAAACCCAACCACTTACCGTGTTCTACAATAAGCGATAAGTAACCTTCCCCATGCTTAAAATTTTGGCCTCTTTTAAACGGTACTTACCATATTAAGCAATGTTCTAAAATTTTATCAAACAAACTTATTTTTAAAAATCACTTACTGTGTTCTACATTCAGCGCTGAATTAGGAAATCAAACAGGCCCTTAGTTGTGGTCTCTTTCTCATAATGGATTTTATCTATTTGGACTAGGTCCCAATGGTTTTTGCCCGTTGGAGTTTTCCACATTAAAATTGGTGTTCATAATTGTGCATGTTTATGTTGTATAATTCTGCAATCTACTTAATATTTACATGTTGATTGATTGATAGTTAAATTTTAGTTAATTGTGATAGTAGAAATTTGAAATTCGGCTACAGTTCGTAATTTGGTTAGGTCTAGATTGGGCCTTGCACTAACTCATACATCAGAGCCTCGGATACAGTCCTAAACTTAACAGGAACATCATATCAACTTGAATCAAATCAAAACTAAGCTACTCAATATTCAAATTATAAAACCAAACCAAAGTAGCAGCCAAAACCAATTATATAGTGCAAGAAGGAACATATTCTAAAAAGATTCTCCATTGGAGTCAAGTTTATTATAAGGGAATATTACACTGACCTCCCCTAAGGTTCAGCCAACTTACTCAGACCTCCCTCTTTGTTTGATAAAATGACACTGACCTCCCTAGTCAGAGTTGTGGGCTGGATGGATGCCGTTAACGGTTCTAGCGAATTTGCATTTCTGACCTCATTATATTTGTTATATTTTATTGCAAAAAAAGATGGATTTTGAAAAGACAAAAACCTCACTCAGCCAAAATCACCTTCGCCTACCACGATCAAAGTCTAACCCCAATTCTCATTTACCCATATCTTATCATCATCTCATATCTGTTCTAGGGTTTCATTTAGGGTTTTGTCTAAATCAAGCCTCTGAGGATTTGTATATGTATTCCTACAGAGAATATTTCTCTGTGTGAAATATATCATATATCAATATGTGTGTGTGTGTGTGTGTATTTTGAATGTTTAATTTCAGATTTTTTTTTTATTCCCATGGTAATTACAGCTTCGAAAATTTTTAAAGGTTTTATGTTCTTACCATACAATGACTGGAAATTGATTGGTGATTTTTTTAAAAAAATAATATGTACATGTGTGCATGTGTTGTTGAAAATTTTGACTTGTAATTGTACTGACTTTATGGGTTTTGCAAGAAGAGTAGAAAAACGGTGATATCTCAGTATTTGAAAATCAAGAGAGAAGAACAGAAAAGAGTGAGAAATTCAAAAATATTAGTTTTGTTCCATATGTTTTTCTAAGGAGATTTGAGAAGCTGATTGTGGTAGGAGGGAAATTCAAGGAAATTTTCATTGTATTTTAGAGAGAGAAACTCATGTAAATGAATTTCAAACCGCGTTCATGCTTACCTGAGAATCGTGAGTTTTAGGTTACATGATTTTTCGAAATAGAAAGAGAGTGAAGGCTTCATGGAGAGAGAGTTTCGTGAGAGTTGGTTTGTGGAGACAGAAAACTTAGAAAGAGTTGGTAACAGCCGTTAATGGAGGGGTGGTAAATGTTTACAAGTCACAAAGCTCAGGGGAGGTTAGTGTAATTTGTCAAACGAGGAGGGTAATAATTAACATTATTATTACTGTTATTATTACTTTGCTTCTTTCTTTTCCACACACTACATAAACCAGAGATGGAGTTGAAGAGTTTTGTGACATACATTCAGATTTCCTTGGGGCTGAGTACCTTAAGGAATCTTTAGGTGTCAAATCTTGCCTATTAGAATTTCACTTTCATAATCTAGGAGTGATTGTTATGATTTTGTCGTTCACCTTATATTATTACTCATCTTTGACCCTAGATTACAACTCTTAGATTTTCAGGATTAGATTTTTAATTTAGATTCATTTTTAGTGATTTGAATCATGTTTATGCATGTTTAAGGAAACTGATCGTTTTATCTTTTTAAACCCAAAATAAAATTTCAAGAAACATGGATATTTGAAGAAGTTTCATAACCATCAATTATTTGAAATAGTCTCTTCTATTTAATTTCATTCAGTTAATGATTATTGATTACTCGAGGTAACGTTGACGATAATTACAGTCGAAATAGACAAATTAATACCATTTTGGGTTTTTTAATTTTTTTTTATTAGTCCTTTATTTTATTTTATTTTTTTGATAAGTAAGAATTATTTTATTTATTATTAGCCCATTTTGGATAATGTTTTTTTAGGATAAATACACTTGAACCTTGAAGAATTTTATAATGCCTTTAGTCATTTATAACAATTGTGTGTGTGTATGCAAATGCATATAAATATATAGACAATACTTACCTAATCACCAGTGAGGAGCGACTATCCCCTAACCACATAAGCAGCGCAACCTTCTACTCCGACACATCATCTTTAGTTGTCAATAAAAGAATAAAAATAAATGGGAATGAAGTTGACCCATTTTTTCCTGATTATGGATGTGATATGTACTTTATATATATAACTAACTAAAGATGACGTGCCAGTGAAGGATTAGACCACATCAGTGGCCAGGAGATAGTACCTCCTCACTGGTGAGGAGGTCAGTACTGTCCTAAATATACACACATTTATATGCATATACTAAAAAAATAAAAACAGGATCTTGGTCTCCATTTCCCTGTGCAATGTTGTTTTACCTCTTTGCCCCAATGCTATTATACCATTCAACTCAAATAAAGCCATGTCCCAAAATTTTATTCTTTGGGGCCTTAGCCCCGGTTCCTCTTTTGTAATTGGGACGCGTTCCCCTTTTGAACGCCTTTTTTAATGCTATTTTTACTTATCAAAAAAAAAAAAAAAGCCATGTCCCAAAATTTTGGGATTGTTATAGTTACTTTATAAATAATTTGGATTAGCTACACGAATCCTATTTTGTTATCTACAACATTGCAATCATATACAATTACATAATATTTGCAACTCCGCACCTCTTTCAGAATAATTATCATGTCTTACATTCTCAAGGCCATTTCGTATGATGATAATAGTGGTATTGATATATTTATTTTAACATTTTCATCCTATAAACTGTTCTATAATGCCTATCATGTCCTACACAACAATCTATTTTCACCCTTTTCATACTTTGTTCTATATTTAATATTTTTTCCCTGCGTTTCATACTTTTTTCTCAATGCTAACTTAAAATTTTTATAACACTTCCTAGATACATATATATATATATATATATATAATTCCCTAACTTACTCTAATATACCAATCATGTCTTGCATCCGGAGACTATTATATAATTACAATACTATATATATGTAGACACACACACACACAGTCCCAGAGAAATATTGATGAACCAGTTTTGTGTGCAATTTGTGATTTTCAGCAATATGTACTCGTGGAGCCAGCGCAAGATTTCCTATGACATCAGGAACACCTGAAAAAGGATAGAAGTAGAAAAAGGACAAGATAACCAACATTTTGGACAATTGCTGATTTTCAGCAATAATTCTGATTTCTAGCATTTTTATTATTATTTTTAAAAATATTTCTAATTTATTTTGAATTTATATTTGGTAATACAGCCAATCATGACTGAGATTGAGTAGAAAACCGCTATATAGGCCCTGTTTGGGGGAGTTTCCTGATTCTAAAATTCCTTCTACTAAATGGGCTTTGTAGAATGCATTTTGATGGAAGAGATTTAAAACATAAAAGTTGTTTGGTGGGTGCATTTTTTTAAGTTCTTTTAACTACTAATGCAATTTAACTAGACAATTTTATCCTTAATACACTAGCAAGTTGAATTGGGATATAACAATAAAAGAGAGGAGGAAAAAAAATCAATAATTAAAGTGATGGGTGTAAATCACCAATGATGGAGCAACAATTAGTGGCGTGTCAATTTTTTTCATACTTCAATTGTTGATGTTTACACCATCTTTGTTGATGCTTTCTACTTTTCATACTTCCATTGAAGGTGGATTACAGAATCACACTGATCCAACTACAGAAGTTGAAAGAGGAAAAAAAAAATGAAGGGGAAGAAATTAAACATAAAACGATAAAGAGAGATGGTAGCAAAAGTATCTAGACCCAATTTCATTCGTATACATAGCTATAATAGAACCCTAATTTTAGAATTAAGTGAACGTGATACCAAAAACGATTGAGTAACCATATATATATATATATATATATATATTGAGGGATAGTGGTTGTTCAGAATTCTAAAGAGGGTTGAATTGGATGAGAGTTTACAAATCTAATAACTCTTCTGATCCTTAATTTTTGAGATCAAATGGGAGTTCATTGGTAGGTCTTCTGCAACTTTTAACATCTTCTGGCTTATGTTCCGCCTGTTTAAAAATAGGGCAATACAGTAATTAAAAATTTATCACTTGATCAATAACCTGATTCCCGAGAAGCCATCTACGAAGCAAATTTTTGTTGCTTTCCTAGAACGGACTTTCAAGGAGCAAGATTTTCCTCAAAGTCCGTTTAAATTTTTTTACCGAGCACCTATATTTTTTTGAAACGGGCTTTTTAAGTTTAAAAGCCCATTTTGAGGTTGCTGGAAGCCCAGCCAAACAGGGCCATAATCTTGTTTTAAAAGGTATTGGGCATTATTAATTTTTTTTAGAAGTAAAATATAACTAAAAAGTACTCAAAAGGGTGCATGCCTAAGAAGAACTTCACAAGAGGCCAACAAAAGACCTACTATACTCTTAAACTATCCACAGAATCTACAAAGTCCTCTACAGAATTACAATACCAGTTTTTTACTGAAAAAAACAAAGAACTCAAAATGGAGAGTTTTAACACTTCAATACGAACTTCCTCTCCATCAAAGGACATGCTATTCCTCTTACTGCTTGGGGGAATCGAACCCCTTGTGGAAGGTGCATCCTGTTTGCTTCAAGCATGCCCTTTGTGAAATCCAGTGTAACTAATGAACACCAAGAAAAGTGAAAAACAAGGCCCATAATCCCTAGCCACTTGACATTAAAAAGGAGATAGTTCACCAACTCCTCATCCCTTTTGCAAATGCAACACCAATTTTACTACAATGTGACACCTCTTCCTCAAATTATCAATGGTCAAAATCCTATCCTAAACTACCAACTGATACAATTCAAGGAATTTCAAATAAAATATAATACAAGTGGTGCACCATATTACATTCACAGCAGCTACATCCAAAAATCACAATAGGAAAGGTCAACAAGTCGTTTATTACAATCACAGGAAGACCTTATTTATAGAGTACATAAACCCTAGAACAGTCATTTTACTACTTCTTTTTTTGTAACCCCCACCCAAAAAAAAAAAAAAAAAACCACTGTGATGATAACTCAAGTGCAGAGAAGCCAACTTACTACAGGAGTGTAGTTATCTATTTTGCTGATATTTAGGTGTATAGTTGCAACACTGAAGACTGCTTAACACATCTCCGTTCAATTTCTGATATATCAAAGAGAGAATATTCATATGCTCACTTAAAGAAGTGAAGTTTTGTAGCACACAGATTGATACTTTTGTGCCATGTAGTCTCTTCTACGGGTATCATGATGGTTGAGGACAAGGTGAAGCCAATTCTTAAGTGGCTTAAACATAATGCGTGACATGCGAAGCTTTCACTGTTTAGCAACTTTTTATAGGCAATTTATTCCTAATTATACCACTATTTGAACTTCATCTACTGATTGCATGAATAAGGTCATTTTGACTACACCCAAGAGGCGGAAAAAGTTTCCAAATAATGAATAAGAAATTAACAAAAGCACCGATTCTTGCTCCACGTAATTTTGAAGAGGTATTTGAGGTAGATTGCAATGCTTTAGGTATTGGCATTGGTGTAGTTCTTAGTTAACAAGGAAGACCTATTGCATACTTCACTAAGAGAGTTAGTGATGGAAAGCTACAACCTATGATGTAAAGTTTTAGCAATTGTCCAATACTTCCGACATTGGTGACACTACCGTACTTATAAGGAATTCATATTGCATTCAGATAATAAAGTACTGGGTACCTCAACAGTCAACATAAAATGAGTAACTTGCAACAATTCACTTTTAAGCTTAGTACAATCAATCGTGTAGCTGATGCATTGAGTAGATGATCTTCTTTGCTTATTGATGTGTTTAGCGGTCAGAATGATTGGTCTATGCAAGGTGATTAAAAAGATTAATGATTGATTCGCTTATTCACACATCGGATGTTATTTAAGCCAATCACTTGAGGTGTTCCAAAGCAGTGCAAGTATGGAAAATCTCCTCGCTGAGAATTGGGGATCTAAGCGTGGCCAATGGTCAATGGGACAGGTGGTTGAGGACCTGGATGGATCAATGGGATAATAACACAGATAGTTGAATTTTGAAAGATATGACTGCATACATGTGCTGGCCGTTATGGAAAGCTTGAAATGAATGGGTCTTTCAGAAGCATTGGTGGAATGCAAAAGTTATAGCGTACAATGCCGAACTTCAGTTTTGGGAGTTTGTTTTGACATCTCCATCTCAATCAGTTCAATGGGTTTCTTTCTCTGATTCTCAATGTAGTAGGTTGGGTTGGAGACCTCCCCCAAAATGTTTTTTTTAAGGTTAATGCACCTCTTCAAGCCCCTTCTCGAGAAGTTGGAGGTGGTATGGTGATTTGAGATGATATGGGAACTGTTATCCACGCAGCCAAATTCTTTTTTACATTGGTTATAGACCCTACCACAGATGAAGCCATGGTTCTGCGAAAGTCAAAGCTTACTGTCTTGGAAAAGGAATTTGATAAGGTTATTTTTGAGGGAGATGCGGAGATGGTAATCGAATATGTGAATGATCAAGTTGTGTCTCCAGTGATGGTGAAAGCTATTGTTGAAGATATTCAGGAATGGTTGTCAGCAACTCATAATTTCTTGGCTGTCTCTGTGTCTGTGCATTGAGAGGCTACTGGTGTGTGTACACACCATTTAGCAGGTGGGCTCTTAGGAGTAAATTGGCGAAGTTATTCCAGCTAAAGATCCTAGTGTATATTCAAAATAATATCGCTGTAGATCTGTTCTATAGTTGTTAATGTTCTTTGCACTATGTCCCTGAATCATTAATCAAATTTCTTGCCTTTTAGTATACAAAAATAATAATAAACCATTTAATTCCATACAACTCAATTCTTCCAATGATGATTTCAACAACTTCGGGGAGAGTGATGCAGCTATGGAACTAGGTGAAGATTTCCTATAAATATTGGTAACACCCGAAATAGGAAAGAAATAGGGGAAGGAAAACACAGACCAGATTTTCGGGCAATTGCTACCCTTTTAGCAAATTTGTAATTACTTTAAGCAACTTTTCTATTTTCAATTGAATTTATGTTTGGTAGTACACCAAATATATAATCTTGTATTGCTAGGGTTTGAGGCACTATTGTTACTATAGTTCAAACTATGCTGCAGCACGGTAACACCTGACGATTTGGCATCAAATATTCTGTCACAGATGTGTCTTTTAGAAACAATTCATCAAATATTCTATCAAAGTTGTATATTTGAGAAACAATTGTGTCACTACCTTTCTGTGCAGTGCAAATATCATTTCTCCATATATTTATATAATTATAAGTCTTTACCGGGAAAATGGTCGCATATTCCACTAAAACAAACATAGCTTAAAGGGAACGCATATCATGAGCACACAAACCCCAAAGTACCTCAAGATCGACGTTTGCAGTCTGAGCGACGTGTTGCATGATTGAGTGAACTAGCTTGCTTTTACTATACCTTTCCTCACATGCCTGAATATCCCCTTCCGAGAGCCTCCTCTTGCTGAGATCGATGTACCCTTTTTCCGGATTGACCCGAAGAACCATTGCGGGCTCGATTCGACCAACCTTGATCAAGCTTCCGACGCTCCGTACCCGCCGCCGAGAGAGATCCGATAAGAGGATCATTCCCTCGATGTTGTTGTATTCAAGGAGAGAGACGTACGTGCACACGTCGCCGATGTTGTTGACCCGAATCATCACCGGCGTGTCCACCTCCGGAAGCTTAGCTTCGTACATTCGACACTCTAAATTGGGTGCCTTCGTCGCCATAGCCAACTACTGTGGTTGGGGGGTGATGGGAGGTTTTGAAATATGAAGGCGATGAGAGGGAATAGTAAAGGTAGAGAGCTGGAGGGAGGGTTTTGTGGAAAAATGAGAAGATGACGAGGCACGAGACAGATGGAAGAGTGATTAAGAAAGGAAAAAGGGTTTGATTAGAAATAAGTATAGGGAATTTTGTCCCTAAAGCCTCTGTTTTTGGTTAGATGAAAATTAATAATAAAAATAAAAAGGGATAAAGTGAAAGGGATGAAAATAATATATTTTTTTTATTATGCATTTAATTAGCACGAAAAAAAATTTCAAAAGTTACCATTTATTAATTTGAATAGCGTAAAACTTATTACAAAGGAAAGGAGATTATTGTAACTTCATAAAATTTTCTCAATAAATCAAATATATATATATATATAGTGTTTGTTTTTAGAAAAAAAATTATGAAAAAATTAAGTGGTTATGAAAAGTAATTTTTCATCAAAAAAATTCTTTTCATGCTGACCAAACTTATAATGTGTTTAAAAATTTTTTATTTTCTTTATTTTCTTGGTATTTTCATCTAACCAAACAGAATGATTTTTTTTGCAGATGAGGGAAGGGGTAGAAGTGCTAATGCCATGACCTTACTATGGGCAATTTTGTCACTTAAACCTCTGTTTGGTTAGATGAAAATTAAAAATGAAAATGGAAGGTGAAATTAAATAAAATTGAAATGGATGAAAAGAAAATAAAATTTTTATCATATATTTAATTAATAAGAAATTTATTCATAAAACTAACATTTTATAATTTCAATAGTATGAAATTTATTACAAGAAAGAAGATTATTGCAACTTCATAAAACTTTCTCAAAAAAAAAAAAAATTAATTAATTAATTAATTGTGTTTTGTTTTAGAAAAAAAAAATTATGGAAAAATTAGGTGGGTATGAAAAGTAATTTTCTATCAAAAAACTTCTTTTCCCACTGACCAAACTTCTTAACACTTAGCCTAATGTTATACAATGAAATGTTGGAAGGAAAAGACAGAAAATAGATATGATTACTAGTTTTGTTATCCTCCCAACAAGGGAAATGATATTTATGTCGATGGATTTGGCCAATTTGTTAGGCCGAATCCTATATGGCATCTAGCCGGCGAAAAAAAAAAAAAAAAAAAAAAACACAAGGGGGCGTTATGTGAAAAAAAGAAAAAGAGACGGGGGAGAAATCACATATAACTCATTTTCTCAAGAAGATCAAAAATTTAAATTACTGAAATTACTATGTTAGCTTCATAGACCTGAAGTAACCTTCTAATATGAAAAAGGCAAGGAAATGAAAAACTTAGAAGAGAAAAATATACAAGGGTACAGCAAGGCCCAATTTAAGGAGGGGCCAAGCCAGAGCATGTTAGGATAGGGTATAAAAGCAGGCCTATGCCCGGGCGAATGGCCCAAGCCCATCTCTTAAAGCGACCGTTAGAGAAAAACGGAAATTTAAAACGGCAATTTAACCTATGCTACCCCTATTGCTGTTTTAAATTTCCGTTTGCAACTCATGAATTGCAATATTAATATCAAAATTATAGTATACAATTGCAAACATTCCCAATTTGCTAATATGTTGATAAATACACGTGTTTCAAAAGAATTATTAACTTGATCAAACCATAATCCAACTTATACTAACGACAACAATTTTGATGTTGGAAAGGTTAAGAGATACAGCACATCTGCTCACTGCATGAGCAACTCGACTACAATTTCTAAGATCCAGTGGAGAGAGAACTCCTTAGAGATCTGGACAGTGCTAGAAATGTCTCGAAAGCTTCCTTCGTAACTACAAGCTTGAGAAATGGCAGTTTCATTACAAAACTATGCTTGATCTTTCAAAATGATGCAGAAGATATGGTGGAATGAAGCCTGTCACAAGTTTGTGAATTTAAGCTCATTTATTGCATTTATTTTTCTTTAGAGTTGCATATATTGCCCCATCTTATTGTAGTGGTATGAGCATTGGAAGTCTAAGACCATCCAAGCACACTGATAAGAACATATAGCAGCAGTAGAGAAATGGGGTAAAGAAGAAATGCCACAAAACTTGTCCACAGTGGAAATTTGGTGCAGAAACTAACAAAGACACCCATCAGTGTGCAGATTACTAGAATTACCAGAACTTCAGCTGAGACGTCCCATGACAGATCCCGAATATAAACAAGTAATAAAAACATGGCTAACCCCATCATGTTGTTCATGAACACCCCTCCATAAATCTGAAAAAACAAAAAAAAGAAAGTACATATTGAAGCATACCACCAAATTAAGTGACATTGATGAGAGAAAAAATAAAATGAATAAAAATCATTAATAGATTAATTGAATTTGTTCTTATTGTACTTTTTATGTACAATTCAGACTCCATATTAGTAGCTAATTTTCAGCTTTGTTACTGCTTTATCCTGTGAATAATGTTAAAGGGGAAACCGAACATCCTATGAAATGGACTATCTTTGTTTTGTTGTGTTTTGCATTGCATTTGAAATGCATTTGTTGTCGCGAATGGAGTCATTGCAGCAATCACAAAATTAAAAAGACTAGTAATCTTAACAACTTCAATGAACAATGTACTATCTTAAAAGGCCATATAGGTACTAAATAAATATAAAAGAGAGAAACAAACCTCAGACAATGTTAAGGATATTGCTTTTTGCGTCTTCTGTCTGGCAGATTTAATTGTTCCCATTGCCATTCTATAGTTCATAGCCAAGGGTATCACAACATAGGAGACATAAAATGAAGAGATATTTGCAGAAGTAGCAAAATCTGCTACGGTTTCAATGAGGGGTTGTGCAAGGAGGACTAGTATAGCAGTTCCGAAAAGCAATTGGAATGCAGCCTCAATAAGTCCACCAAGAAACGCTAGCACTCGGAGTAGTGTCCTTCTGAGCCACCAATCCCTGCCCTTCTTCCCCAGTATTCTGCATATGGACTTAAAGAAGTTATGAAGCTAATTGTGCTATGCTTCCATGACCTTTTTGAGAGTGTTGTCTATATTCAATCCAACTTGATTTTGTAACTGTATTCTTAAGATTAGCCCTCTTAGTTCTGCTCTTGATATGTATGCATTATTATCCTTGTCAATTTCATGAAATATCCTGTAATTATATAAAGAAAAGGTGCAAGTTATTAGAGTTGACAGGTACCAAATCTGATTTGGCAGAGGCATGGATAACCAAAATAGAACTAAGAAAATTAAGTTCATTTCATCACTGAATCATTGCTAGAAATTGTAGGATACCCTAGTAATGCTTTTCGGAAGAAAAAAAAAATGGTACAAAATGTGAAAATAGAAGTAAGAAAACTATCTCTTTTATTAGTGCTATATTAGGATTGCCATGACTACATAGGAGTTTTAGTAACTTGTCATTAACAAATTTGAGCATCAAATACTCAAATTGCCTGTTCTGAATCCATGGCTAAAATACCTGCACAAAAATTTTAGATATGAAAAGGTCAGTCACATGGATTCATTTTTCATATTCCCCCCCCTATAGTTTTTGGAAACATTTCTGAGTCAATAATGATTTAATATACAAAATTAGAAAAATGATTGCAAGGGTGTTATTCTCCAAGAACCATTAATTTGTACTATATTAGTGATCATGATTCATGCATTTATAATAGATTTATACCATGCTTGCTTTTTTCTATGCATGCAATCACTATGTAGCCTAATAAATATCTTTATCTGTTCATCCATGTGATATAGTAGACAGAGTTGGTACTCTCCGTGTTTGTTGTTGACTCTTGATTTTCTTCAGTTCCATTCACATTAGTGATGAATGTGACAGTTGTATCATACCGTTCTACCTTTATCTTGGTGGCCTAGGAACCTTAGGTAAAAGATTTCGAGACTGGTAGATTGAAGAAAGAAAAGTTTCCTACCATCTCAAGTCTATCAAAGCTTGTTATACCCAAATTTGCCTTTGTAGTGAACACTTCGAGTCTTCATCTGGTGCATTGTCTCTACGTACCACTTTACATAATTTTAGATATTTAAAGGTACTTTGTAATGCAAAATAGAGTTTGCATTCCCCAGTTTAGAATGATTGGATTGTATTTGTTGCTATATGTGACAAACTCCACAATTATCGTATCAGTCATGATCTAACCCTGTTTGTTGAATTAATTTACACAAACGTAATTCTTTGCCTAGTAGACCTTTAAACATTCCATGATATAATAAAATCAAGAATTAATGAGAATTTTGGACTCTAAGATGCCTTTGGGCAGCTTTCAACGAAAAATATTGCCAACAAATAAATTGCTATTTCCAGTAGTTTGGCGTCGAAGCTTGTTTCATCCATAGCCGTTACGCATAAAAGATTTTTAAAGTTCGGAATTTCTAAGAGGAAACCAAAATAGAATGCTAGCATTGTCAATTTTTACAAACTGAAAATGAAGTGCATCACAGCAGCATCTGAAGGCCAAAAGAACAGCACCCTTCATCATTTGCATCAGTTCAATTTGAAGAAATAACACTCATAACTGCAACGATTGGTAACAACAATGCATCAAATTGCAACCTACCAGAGAATATTCTACAATGGTTATTTTGAAATCTCAAAATGGGCACTGTGTAACTATGTTAAATTACTCATCATCTAATGGTGGGCAAACAAGGTGAGCTTAGGAGTATGCAGATCCGAGTGGTCCGGTTCATTTACAACAAATATACACAGAATTGCCTTGGGCCTACGCCAGCAAGTTAGATCATCCACGCGTCAGGTCAATCTCTGTGTGAGGGTTTCTCAGATCTGGCCGAGAACCAGGCGGCCACACATCCAATGCTGAATTCGGAGTTGATTTTTGACCAGGAGCAGCATTAGCTGGTGTAGCTGATTTTTCACGAGGCTCAAGCGCAGAATTCTCCTCACCTTTGTCTTTTGGACCAACCTCGATTTTGTCCTTCGTCTTAGAACCACCATATACAAAACTGCATACAACCACCTGCAGCAAGTGACGTCTATTACTTGGTTAAAACTCTTAAACATGCATGGAAAGTTGTACCATGAACCCTGTTCCCACCACTAAGCCAAATGCACGATACAGACAATTCCCATCAACCCACCACCTTGATTACTTGAGGCACAAAATTTGCTTGCTATATAATGAATATACTAGCTTTTGGTTGAATACTTGAATGCTCAAAATTTATGTCCATCATCATCATCACCCTTGTACGAATGAGGTCGGCACATGAATTCTCTTTTTCCATTCTAGTCTATTACACGATCTAACCTATTATATTTAACTTTTTAAAATAATTTTTAATACTTTCATTCCACGTTAATTTAGGTTGTCCTATCCCACATTAATTTAGGTTGCCCCCACTCTCTTACCTTCTATTATATTTAACTTTTTAAAATTATTTTTAATACTTTCATTCCGCATTAATTTTGGTCGTCCTTTCTATCTCTTACCTCAATGAAAACTAATTTTCCTCTTCTTCGTAACTCTTATCTCTTCTAGTTACTCTGAGCATCCATCTTAAAATTAGCATTTCCATTACATGAATGTGTTATTCTTACTTCTTTTTTAAAACCCAACACTCTGTCTCACATAGAATAGTTGGTCTAATCATCTAAGACCAATTTTATAGAGTTTTTCTTTTAACCAATTTGCTTTTTATCACATAAAATGAACTTGTCTCCATTTTGTCCACCCTGATCCAATTCTACTAACTATATCACTATCTATCTCTCATCCTTTTGTATTATCAATCCTAAATATTGGAAGTCGTTATTTTGAATAATCATTTGTTTTGAGGTGTGCTCATTATATTATCAAGATCCGAATTTTTATTAAATTTACATTCCATATACTCTGTTTTAGTTCTACAAACTCTCAATCCTTTTGATTCCAAGGCATTTCTTCACATTTCTAATCTTATTGCTAAATTTACTATAGAAGTATCCAGTATCACTAATCATCAGCAAACAACATGCATTACGGAATGTCTCCTTGAAAGTCTTGTTATTTTATCTGAACTTATATAACAAATAACTATGGGCTTAACATTGATCCTTGGTGCAAGCCTACAATTATAGAAAACTCACTAGTCTCACCACATAAAAAATGAACTCTAGTTTGTTTCTTTGTAACGCCTGTCAAATTATCTCTCTTAGAACCCTACTATATGCTTTTTCAAAAACTATAAAAACCATATGTAGATCTCTTTGCTTACTCCTACATTCTTCAATTAATTTTCTTATTAAGAAAATAGCTTCCATTGTTGATTTGGCATGAATCCAAGTTGCTTATCAAATGTCATGGATTCCTTCCTTAATCTTTGTTCTATTATCCTATCCCATAGTTTCATTGTATGACTCCTTAATTAAGTGCCTCTATGGTCACTATAAATCCAAGTTGCTTATCGAATGTCGTGGAGTCGTTCCTTAATCTTTGTTCTATTATCCTTTCCCATAGTTTCATTGTATGACTCCTTAATTAAGTGCCTCTATAGTTACCACATATTTTGTATTATCCCTTCTTTCTTTTTTCTGCAAATCGAAACTATTATACTTTCCTTCCATTCATTTGGCATCATGCCTTCTTTCGGAATGTTGTTAAATAACTTTGTTAACCACTCAATTCCTAACTTTCCTAAAATTCTCCAAACCTTTATAGGTATATTATCATTATATACTGTTTTATATTTTCCCGCATTTTTTTATTGTCCCCTCTACTTCCTTATGGTGATTTTATCTATCATTATTATATTAAATTCAACACCTACTTCTTCAGGTATTCCTCATTTAGTAGGTATTGGAAAAAAAATTCCATCTAGCTAATAAATTGTTTTCTTTTAACTAAAATTGTATTATTTTGTCAATATTAATGCACAATCAGCACAAAAAGGAAACTGGAAGCATCAAAATAAAAGAAAATGGCAGATGCCCATGTAGAATGGTTATAGTGAAGCTCAAGTGCTACACTTTGGCTTGGCCATATAATGCAGCAATTATCCAACCAAAAACAAAAGAAGATGATAGATGCAAATATAAGCATGAGCAGCGAGTTCAATGGACATATAAAAAGGATATAATCTACTTATCACACACACACACAGAGAGAGAGAGAGAGAGAGAGAGTATATACCTGAACCGGGCTTGCTGCAATAAACATGCCCTTCACTCCTCCTCCAAAGACATGTCCATTAGGACTACAAAGAGAAACACTTAGACCACCAGTTCGATTGTGAGTACCACCACTTTCAGAAAGCAAGTAAGAACCCGACAAGCATAATATCTCAAAACGTCCCTACAGAAGTCAAAACACCAAATAAGTTGCATTTGCACAAAAAGAACAAAGGATTTGGATAGTATTCTCGTAGAAGGGAAAGAAGGAACAACAATAAGTTTCTTATGCATGGAAAAGTAAATCTACAATATTACAGCAGAATCACAGATTCACAGGTGTTCAGCTTAATATCATCAGCCATATAAGCATATGATAATCTGTATTACTATGAATTAGCCTTATAAAAAATCATACTCGTAACGGAAAAAAAAAAAAATTAATTACAAAATTGATTTTTTTTTTTTAAAATTAAAAAAAAGGGACTTGTAAACCAAGATTTTGCGATCACCAATTGCATAGTTATCCTCCTATTTTTTTCAGCCATGCCACTGAGCTTGCTGCAGGACATAATAAAATTTACAATCACAATAAGAATTAAAGAAGGAATTTATCAAAATAGAAACTAAGATGTACTAGATTGTTAGATACCATTTAAGATCAGGACTTGACAGAGTTCGGTATAATGTCACTACATAATGTGGCTTTTCTATGCAAATTTAAGGACTTAAATCATTGACATCTTGGTTAAATATTAGCAGAAAAGGGAAAGCATCTAAAAGTAATAACTTTCTATATGCAAAAAAGAAAAGAATTTGTGAGCTCTTCAACCTCATATGTGACAGTGCCGCTAAAAGATGCAGGCTGATATAGCGTTACTGCTGAAACTGCCCCATTGGCTGACAAGATGCACACAGCCCTTGGCCTCTGTTGTGAAAAGGATAATATTTTTGCCGCAATGTCCTGCAGAAGATGATAACTTGATTATCTTTGGTAAGCCAAAATCCACAAGTGCGAAAACGAAGAAGTGTTATTACATTCTTTATCAACACCAAATAAACTAAGATTCAAAAATTGAGTTAAAAATAATGATCAACATTCATGCAAAAATCAGATCTTTAATCCATCATATAACAGCTAAAACCTCTGTTCCCCTCCCCAACCCTGCCCAAACAAAAAAACAAAAAACAAAAAAAAACAAAGAAGAAGAAGAAGAAGAGCATATTAACCATTTGTATTACAAGCTTCTACTGAATTCTAGAAAACAACAGCTTGAGATCTAATATTGTTCTTCTTTACTTATTCTTTTCTAGTTCATGTTAAAGTGAAGGAAAATATGTTTAATTCAATAGTTTGTAATTCAGCAGACAAGACATTTTGAATAAATAAAGCTTATGGATGTTCACCACATTAAATTCTTAAGTTCTAAAGAAGAAAGAGGCGACTTCAAACCAGACTTGCACTATATTATGAAGATACTACTCAAAACATTATATTAAATCACAATTCCTGTTGCAGTGGCAATGTTAAATTGGGTGTATAAATCAATGATTAATATGAATCAATATTGATCTGTTTCCTTTCTCTTTTCCTCTTCTTTTTATTTTCTTTTTTTACACCTTAAAAACCAAACTGACATGCATGTTAGAGAAGGGGAAGAAGGCATTTACTAAATTTTAATCCTTCATTTTTTAAAAATGATTTTCATTGAATTTTTGATATTTAAGGACATGATTAAGTAATGGATATGGAAAAGAAGACCAGACCAATTCTAAATTCTTAAGCCCGCGCCTAGCCTGTCAGGTTATAAATAGTAATTGGGCCACTACAGGCTAATCTGAAGTTTTAGTCGAAGACCCAGGCATGACCCACAGGTACCTCTGAGCCAGCTCTAGGGTTGGGCTGGATTTTTATTTTAAAAGAAAAAAGGTTTTGTTTTCATACATAAATACAAGGTTGCGAAGGCCCATGGGGTTGCAACTGATGGGACCTTTTAGCTTGCTATCAAGTGCTGTACCACTAATCTATCAACCAAAATTGTTTATATACTTCTATACATAAACATAAACTAAAGTATAACATATATATACTAATAAAGATATATATATGTCTGTGTGTAATGCTTATATATACATTTATAGAAGTGTATATATAACTTGAAATCCTGGCTCAGAAGTGGACCCCTTAGACCATGGCTGGTTACATCCAGTTAAGCACTCACTTAACTTTAGTTTTAACATATTTCGCAATCTTATCCTAGCCAGAAAAACCCAATATTGGGTCGCTCAGGCCAGGCCGTGTACTTCAACCATCAGGCTTCCTTTTCATCCATCGTAATGAATCGTAGTTTGGTATCAAAGTCAATGTTAGTTCAAGCCACTTCCTATTGTTCACCTCTGCACTAGTTTTTATGACTAAAATCATAAGTAACATTCTGAAATTAGAAATGTAATCAAATATAGTCATATATCCATTGGATGCAGCTAAATATACAGAAGATATGTACTTTTATCTGGAGACTTAAATTTATTAAATGCTACACTGAGCTCTTATAGTGTAAATTAATATAAAATTTCACATGATGTAGAACGGCTTTTACACTGTAATGGACCAATATAGATGCTATCGTACAATAATTTTCTGCAACAGCCAATATGACTGATTTTCATCCCAAATGATAATCTACATATAATGGCAGCAAACCCCAAATAATCAATCTATGACAGAAAGGCCTAGTGACATCATTAAGGGCAGTGGCCAATTTTAAAACTGGTTACAAATTGCTAGGGATCTGGCATACCTCTCCTACAGCAATATTGATGACATGTGGTGTAAAAGCCATTCCTGCTGAATTGCTCATCCATTCACCTGACAAAGACAATTAATCATTTGAAAGTTACATTATATTCTCGAACAACCAAATATATCAAATATTTACAATATACAGAGTACATGATTAACAGTAAATAAAAAATCAGTTAGAGTTAACAAACTCTTGCCACTTTGAAGGAGGAATCGTTAAACCAGAAAACTAAGAAATCAACATCCATAATATTGGTATCTTGTCCCCAAAGATGCAGAGACTGACATAATTCTGTTCCCAAACATGAAACTCTGTATGTCAAGGCCTTTGGCTTCTATATAATACACAGTGGTTAAACTTATTTGAGTTCCCTTTGACGTCATGAAGAGTGCTTTAATGAGTAAAGATTGAATCTTTGAATGAAAATACCTTAATTAAGGTACCTTTTAAGTCACTAGACCTTTTTCTTGTATAAATATTGAATCTTTGAAAGAAAATGAGGGTTTTTAGTTAAACTTATTCGAGTTTTCTTTGAAGTCA
>JAOTQH010286533.1:0-19509 GCA_025631255.1 Cornus kousa | reverse complement strand
TAGAACAATAATCACAACAATATATATAAATCCCCAAAAATAGAAATACAAGGGTTTAGATTACACAAGACTTAGGGCTTATCCAAGCCCTAAGTATAGATCTAGCCAATCATGGAGGAGGTGGATGTGGTCATGAAACCCTCAAGGGCAAGCTACAAACATGGCTCCATCTTCTTCCTCTTCTTCTTTGAACTCTAAAGAAAGATAGTGGATCTAGAGATGGATCTTGAGATGTGCCTCCATTTCCCTCTTCTCTTCTAACCCTAATCTCTAACTTTCTAGAGAGAGAAAATGAAATTACAATAAAAAATATATCAATCTCCGAACAAAAATAGTTGAATCCCTCTTATATACAAGGCTTTGGGAGCCCAAAAATGTAAGAACTCGGCCCTAGAATTGCCCCTTACAAGCTCTGCCCCTAGTTGGTTCGAAATGAGATTCAGATCTGCTTTTAATAACTTTCGCGAACAGTTCAATCGATCTCAGTCAGATTGATCTCACTTTTCTCAGATCGCTTTCACTTTTCTCACATCTATCAGACTTTTCTCAGATCTATCCAACTTGACAGTTTTTCAGCATCAGCCTCTTTTTGCTCCAGATCTGCCTCTTTTTGCTCCAAATTCTCACCAAGACTTAATTGAACTCCAAAAGGCCTTAAGAAATCATTTTTAGTTCGTTCTAACTTTATTAACCTAAAAAGGTAAATAGCACAAAATTAGTCCAAAATGGAAAAATAAGATAAATAAAAGTCCTAGAACACTCAAACTTAAGGGGTTTAAATGCGCACATTTGAGCGCTCATCAGGTACCAAGAATTTTTTCTTTTTTCTTTTCTGCATAGCGGGCAAAGAATAACTAATGAAGTATTCTTAACGAAATTGAAGTGTAAATAAAGTACGGAATTGAAAGGAAATAACATTTTTAGATTACAAATAGGAGTTGGTGACCAACGACGAACTATTGTAATTAGGGACTAAAGTGTATTGCCGAATTAAAGGGCAAATAAAGTAAGGAATTGAAAGGACTTGTATTGAATTTATTTTTTACTTATCTTTTGCAACTACTTGATATATTTTTTTCCCTACTTGCAAATATTTATATTGAAATTATTGTAATCGAAAGTACATGAATTTTTTAATGAAGTTGTATTGGTGTGCTGGTTTACCCATCCAATAAGAATACACTATTTAGTTAGATGGACTAAAGTTTGTATACTTGAGTGGGACTCATTTCTTTAATTGTTAGAGCATCTCCAATGCACCTTCTATTTGGGTTGCTAAACTCAAAATTTGAGAGAGGTGTAAAAAATGGGTTTTCATTTGGTCTCTCAAATTTTGAGAATGCCAAATTTTTTCTCAAATATAGGAGCTGCCAATTTTTTTGGCAACCTGCTCTCTCTCTCTATATGACGCCGTTGGGAACGGCTTTATTCCTGTCCCCTCTTCTGCGTTAAAATCTAACTTCAATCTCGCTCTCTATATAGATATGTATGTTTGTATATCTAACTCTCAATACAAAATTTGACTCAATTCATTGATTCCAATTTCTCAATGACATGCCGATATGGGGTTTGATTTTTTGAACAATCTGAAATGATATGCCGATATGGATTTTGATTTTTTGAACAATCTGAAATGATATGCCGATATGGGTTTTAAACTTTTAATTCTTGCAAACAGATAGATAAACTGAAATATATGGGTTTTGAAATTCTGATTCTTATAGATTTTGTAGTTTGCAGTTGCAGAGAGAGAGAGAGGGTTGAGTCAAATGAAGAAGGCTTTCAGATCACCTACAAAAGGCCATGAGAAAAAGAGCAGCAGAAGGAGAGAAGAACATGAACAAGAAGAAGGTGTTGTGTATGCAATAAGCCTCTCAGTCCCTCTGCGCGCACCTCAAGACCCACCCACCTACCCTCTTTCTCATCTTTGCGTCTACCCCAACACCAGTCCACAAACATAGCCTCTTCTCTCTCTCTCTCTCTCTCTCTCTCCCCCCTCAACAGAACAACGAGGCATGAGAGTCTATCAAGGTCAACAGTAGAGGTGGCTAGGCTCATTTGGTGGGAGATCTTGGACCAATCTGGAAGTTCAGAGTGAAGAACAAGAATAAAGATGGAGGTGATTGGGGAGGCTAGCTAAAATGATTTGACCTAAAAATATTATGTGGATATAATGCAATGAATGGTTAAGATGGAAGGTAATTTCGAAATCAATGGTCAGAGTTAAATAGGATTAAAAAGTTAGAAGTGGGTTGGACTTGGTTTAATAAAGGGTGAGAATTGCTAAAATATAGCATTTTGGATGAAATATAGCATTAGAGCAATATTGCTAAAATATAGTATTTTAACACTGTAGTTCTCTCAAAATATAGGTTTAGCAGCCCAAAATGACATTATAGCATTGGAGATGCTCTTAGATGGTAAAATTTTAGACTTTCCTATTTTATTTTGTTTAAGATGAGTAAATAACATCAAAGTTATGGCGACTATCATAAAACACTAGCCACAGGTCGACATCGAAAATTATTACATGATTCAGGAAATATAATAATAATATATCGATCATTTGTTATTTGATTCAAAATTTTTAGAGTAATGATAGACAGTGCGAAATAGAAAACGCCAAAACTTTTGGATTCTGATTTGACTAAAGAATTAAAAAAGAAAGACTCCCCTCTTACCTGGTATAAAAAAATAAAAAAACATGATACAATGCAGAAGAGAAACGTGAAAACTCGCAATTCTGATTTGGCTAAGCCACGTCAGAATTAAAAAAGAAAGAGTCTCTTCTTACATAAAATAAAAATAATAAAAATAATAATAATAATAACAACATGGTACTTTCTCTTTCCTCTCACAAATAAGTAGGGTGACAAAAGTTGACACGACTCACCAACATGACACGAGTTAAACGGGTTTGGGTTGCCCTTAAACGAATTTGGGTTATAAACGGGTCGACTTGATTAACCCGTTTAGTTAATCGTATCGTATTTGGGTTGAAGGTTCAACCCGTATAACTCGTTTATACACGTTTAACTATATATGTCGTAAATAAATTTCTATTTAAGTTCTGAAATTACTATATAAACTTGTGCCTTATAATTTAATCTTTTATAAAATAGAAATTATTTAGTAATTTGGTTGATTAAAACTTATATTTTTTTTAATATTTATTATTTTATTACGTATTATTAATAATAAATTTTTTTTTTTTTTTTTGGTAGATAGGTCGTTAAATCGGTTACACATGTACCTTGTTTAATAATTAGGTTGGGTTAGTGTTGAGAGTTTCTGATATGATTATTAAACGGACCGTGTTCGGGTTGAGTTATTTAGTATAGTATTCTTAAGTTGACATGACGCGATTACAACCCGCAAACACGAATTGCCACCCCTTGAAATAAGAAACTAAAAACTCTCCATAATTGAATATATATAACAATTCTCCTCAAGCGTCACTTTTTGTAAAATTACTCGCAACTCTTACTTTTTCTTTAAAAAATAAATACATTTTGTAAAACTTTAATAGGATGTATAAATTATAGATTAAAAATTCTTTAATATAAATTTTAAAACAATAAAGACATAATTTATACAAAGTCCCGTGTTCCATAAATTTAAATATTTGTGATTTGTGATTATTTTTTCTCTCTTCATTCAATTTTGAACAGTTTTTAATTTTCAGTTTGTGAAGAAAAAGAGAAAGTAACATGTGTCTTTTATTTATGTGCAAATTAAACAAATTACCCTCAGTTTTTCATTTTATACATATATATATATATATATATATATATAGAAAATGTCACAATATTACATAAATGTCCAAATTACCTATTTATGGTGGATGGTTTGATATGAATTTACACTTTTGTCCTTAGACTTAAACTATTTATTTAATGAAAAAATGAAAAAAAACATTGTGTATTGTTATAGTTACGAATTTGTCCCCAAGACTCCTTCAAGTTATGATACTGATTCGAGAAGTTCTTGAAGCAGCAATACAGATCTGTTGTCTTCATCTTCAAATCTAGATTGAATCTCTGTGTGTCTCTATTTTGAAATACACATCTGTTTTCTTTTGTACCCTCCCTCTTTCTCTCCTAGAAAGTAACCCCTAACCTTTGAGCTTCGATTTGATTCTCTCTCTACCATGGGAGGACTTGCTGTTCTGCAAACACAAGATTGCTTAAGAGATCGATTTTCTAGAGAAACCCAAAGTTATCCCCATATGAAGATTTGACGAAACCCTAACCCTAGCAAATCGAACAGCGGTCGGAAGCGTAGTCCGCCCAGACTTGACAAGAAGCAAGCCAACACCACCGCCGCCAACAACAAAAGCAGACACATGGTGGTTAAGGATAGTCCCGCGAAAGGTTTAGTGATGGAACAGGTTAAGTTATTGAAACGCGGCGAAGATTTGAGCAAAACGATGGCGGCAAAGGATGAGACGGTCGATTTGGCGTTTTCCTGTGCGGATCGGTTTGGTCCGGAGCCGGAGACGGTGTTGAAACAAGTGAGAAGGACTGATTTCTAAGCCGGTTCGGCATCTACTGTGTCTCCTCCGCCTAGCTCTTTGCCGTTGCCTGGATTCGTCACCAAAACAAGTGTTTTGGATGCGGCAACTGATCTCCGACGAATTCTCCGACTTGATTTGCAGTGATATCTACATTTATTTACATATTTTGGTTGTGAATTATGATATTTTCCTTATTTTTTTTAATGGGAAGGTCATTCTGTAGCAACAAATTGTCTTTAGTGTTGGATTGTTTAGGCTTGTTTTTATTATTTGTGTTTGGTTACATTTGTTTGGAGGGTCTTGTTGTAATGAGAGAGAAGAGAGAGCAACGTTTAGTAATGGTGATACTGATTCAAAGTCAAGATGATCCAAATGGAAGAAGGGTACTTTTGTCCGGGACAAATGTAATTTCAGTTAACATGAATGGATAATTTGGTCTTTTCACAATAAGAAGGGTAGTTTTGTCAAAAAAAAATTTATCCCAAACTAATTTTACACTCAGCTCACAAATGAAGGTTTGTGTGCAAGGTCCATGAAACCAGGATGGTAGTTGACCAATGTATTGTACCACCTTGAATATATCTGCACAAGATGAAAACCTGAGGGGGGTTTTGTGTAATTTGCCCAAATATTAAATGATATGAATATTTAGGAATGTCCATGTGTCCTATTTGGAGATTTGAAATGTCCAATGTGTTGATATCATATCCAGCACATGCCATGTAGAACATCAAAGTGCGTGCATGAATATGACACAATATAAATAAGTTAATATTAAAAATCTTTAAAAAAAAATAAAAAAAATGTATATTGATGAGAAGATATGATATTAAAAAACATTTGTGTATATTTGTGTGTGTTTATATATATATATATATATAAGTTGTGTATATTATATACAACAAATATTATTTCATACTAAGTAGAATTCATAGAATGTTACTCTAAAATGAAATAACCCTGTTGTTCAGGAAAATATATACTAAGAGCAGTGGAGCACCAAATATATGTCTATATATATACACACACATAAACGCTTTCCTTAAATGAGAAAGTTATTACCATTAGTATGTAAGTGAATATCAAGCGTCATTGATGCATCACGTGTCAGAATGTAATCATTTTTACAAATTATAAACACGTGTTCAAAAGTATATCTAAAGCGTTGATTCTAACGTGAAGTAGATATCCAATAAGTGTCACCCATGTATCACGTATCCAAAAGCAATTATTTTTACAAATATAAACACATTCAAGATATATTAATTAGATACATATTCAAAAGTATATCTAAAGCATTGATTCTAATATGAAGTGGATATCCAACAAGTGTCGCCCATGTATCGAGTTTAAAAAAGTAATCATTTTACAATATATAAACACGTTCAACATATAATAGACACGTGTTCAAATATATCTTAAAATCATCGATTCTGATATGAAAAAACACATCGTTGTTAGAAGTACTTTTTGTACTAATATTTTTATTTATAAATCATGAACAAGTTCAAAATGTATAAGACACATGTTCAAGATATATTAGACACGTTTTTAAAAGTATATCGATTTTAACATGAAATGGATATTCAAAATTTAAATGATCATGAGGTGTTGATGGGGTAGCCAACGAAGTTATTTTTCTTGAAACATCTTCGAAGAGGAAAACAAATTTATTTGGAGATCTGTTCCTAGAAATTTGATCAAGAATTGGAAACGAACAAAACTAACATGGAATAAGATAATAAAAAATGATTTCAAAAAATTAAATGTTATAGTCATGATGTATAATAGAATAGAATAGAAAAAAGAGAATTCATGTAGCTCGCTCCATTCACGTGAGAAAAAGACAAAACCCAAATCGAGACCAAACTAAAGAAAATCAAACTTGAGAGAGCTCGAATTGAGTCAACCGAGCTTTTAACACTGCACCAAGCAATGACCCTTAGTTTTTTTCCTCAAATCCTTCTCCAAACACCACACTTACACAGAGATTCAAATTACTGCACTTTGATTCATTTATAACCCCAAACTTAACAATCACCTTTTCCACTTAAAAAATTTACCCTGAAAAGCTCAAAGTTTCAAACCAACAATCCTTTTTCTCAGAAGCAGGTTTTAACCTTTTCATAGTCTATAGCCGTCAGTACTCAGTGATAACTTGAATCTACATAAAATCTCATCATTTATCAATATATCACTTACATTTTCATAGTCCCTAGCTACCACATATGTAAGTGGGGTCTTAATCATCCATTTGTCATATTCATTTGCTGTATTGACAATATCAATCGCAATGCTGCTGCGAGTTATTGATTCTTTATCCATGAAGATGTAGCAAATATCCAACAGCATAGTGGCGAAGCCCCATTGGTTGATGCAGAAACTTGTGTAATATTTCATGAGATTTTTGCTACATTGTGTGAACAAGTCCAAAGGGTGGTAAGTGGTGTGGAGAGACTGCCAACTGCCAACTAGACATCCAATGTCAAGCTTGCTTTCAAAATGCAACCAACCAATAAGAGTAAAGATAAAGATCTTCAGAGATAAGGACCCTTGGGGCCTCAAGTTATATTAATACACTGCTAGTAACCCCATCAAACTCCTCAACCCACAACCACCTACCCATAAGCTTTCATTTCTACTGTTGCTTCTTTCAAAACTTTTTATTTTATTTCTTCAATGGCTGCTTCCACAATGGCTCTCTCTTCACCATCTTTTGCCGGAAAGGCCGTAAAACTCTCTCCATCCACCCCGGAGCTTCTTGTCGGTGGAAGGATCACTATGAGAAAGACTGCCAAGCCAGTCCCATCCGGAAGCCCATGGTACGGCCCCGACCGAGTCTTGTATTTGGGCCCACTCTCTGGTGAGCCTCCATCCTACCTCACTGGTGAATTCCCAGGTGACTATGGTTAGGACACTGCTGGGCTATCGGCTGACCCAGAAACATTTGCCAAGAACCGTGAACTCGAGGTGATCCACTGTAGATGGGCCATGCTTGGAGCTCTTGGGTGTGTATTCCCCGAGCTCTTGGCCCGCAACGGTGTCAAGTTCGGTGAGGCTGTGTGGTTCAAGGCTGGAGCCCAAATCTTTAGTGAGGGTGGACTTGACTACTTGGGCAACCCAAGCTTGATCCATGCCCAAAGCATTTTGGCCATCTGGGCTACACAAGTCATCTTGATGGGCGCCGTTGAGGGCTACCGTATTGCTGGTGGGCCGCTCGGTGAGGTGACTGACCCACTCTACCCCGGTGGAAGCTTTGACCCATTGGGCCTTGCTGATGATCCAGAGGCATTTGCTGAGCTTAAAGTAAAGGAAATCAAGAATGGCAGACTTGCCATGTTTTCTATGTTTGGGTTCTTTGTTCAGGCAATTGTGACTGGGAAAGGCCCATTGGAGAACCTCGCGGACCACCTTGCTGACCCAGTTAACAACAATGCCTGGGCCTATGCCACAAACTTTGTTCCCGGAAAGTAAGAGAAAAAGAAAAAATCTGGGTAATTTTTCAACTCAATTCAAGAAGAATATGAAGACTAGTGTGTAATGTAAATTGATGCGGATGAAATCTTAAAGTCTAATTTTTGTGCAATATTCCTAATTTTTTACATTTTACTTTTTTACATCTTCTTGCACTCAATTCTTATGGTTGGCTTTTACATTTATCCATTTGTTTCGACGTAAAATATATATATATATTTTTTTTAAGAAAAATATTCTTTTATTTTTACTTTGTCGGTATTTGGCAAAAGTTTACGTCGAGGTTGATGTCGAGTCCATCGAGTGACTGTATGTAAAATAACTTGCCGAAAATTCATGAATAAGTTATTTTTGTTATATTTTAATATTTTTTTTCTTCGTAAATATTTTATGACAATCAGACATTAGAAAATATTTTTTATTTTCTGAAAAATATTTTACCTACAAACAAATGGAGCCTTGCTGGTGTAAGTTGTGAGGAACATGGGCTTGACTTACCTCAAACTTGTAACCTTTTAAAGGGTGACAATTTCAATCCCTCTAATCTAAAAAGTCTACAACCCTTTCTTCCCGCAATGAACTTCAAATTTTATCAAGTACAAGGCAAACTAACCAAAACAGTAAATCTGAGATAAAATTGCTTCGTTTAGATACTGCAAGGTCGTAGTACCTCCAAACCATTTACATGTAAAACAATGAATATTCATTTCTTGCTGTTACATTTCCTTTAACAATAAGATAACATTGCCTCTAGGTCATAGTTTCCACATTTTGGGGATTGGAACAGAGGAAGAGGACGCGAGCTAGTGCGCTATGGCTTACGGATCAGTTAGTTAGGCAAGTCATTTTGTATGCTTTGCACTCAACTTCCTTTGTGACTGGAGATACCTCAAGACTTGATGATCAGAGTAAAGAATAAACTCGAGGTAACAAATATTAATAAACACCACTACAGCTCTAGATCTCGATCATGAATAAGAATGTGTCCTTCTAATTATGAGGATTCAGAACATTATGTTAGCACTAACATACCGTTATATAAACAGTCAAAATTCACGACTTAAGTAATACGATCATCCTCCATGTCCATCACGCGCTTGGTGACAATCTTTCTAGGGTTTTCAGGTGGCCGGATGAGGGCGACACCTCCGGTACCAACTTTACCAAATCGGGTCGAGATTCATTCCACCAGAATCAGATCACCGGTGAGATTGAAGGTAAGGAGCATACTGGACCGTACACCTGCAACACTAGATTATTTCCATTCTCATAATTTATTTGATTTATTTTATTTTTTGTTTTGTTTTCTTTTCTTTTGGAAGAAAGTGTGAAAAAATAGTTACCAGCTTGTTCCAATGCCTTCTTTGTCTATGTTAGCCCGTTTTCGGGGTGGATGTAATCATTTTAGGTTAATAAAAATTTAAAAAAAAAAAAATTTGTATAAGAGATTTGAGTTTGTATAATTCACTATTTGAGATAGTGAATTGATTTGTCCCCAAGTGTCCTAATTTATTTTAATTTGTTTTTCAGGTAAAAAATACTAGAACTATTATATATTTATTATTGTATTACTTTGTGCCATTATATATTAAATTTATTTAAAAATTAATAAAAAAAGGAGCAAGTTACACCACAGCGCAACTCTCTATGTTATATTTTGAAAACATAATAGGAATTAATTTAACGTATATATATATTCATTGCCAATTACACTAGTACACATTTTTTAATTTTTTTTTTTTGGCCACGAGCAGCAATGAAGAAGAAGCCTTCATCTCATTAACATTCCTTTTAACTCCTTATGGAGCTCCACCATTGATTCCTTCAATTTCTTAAGCTCATGCAAGACAAGCTTTAGTTAAGTTTGTTGAACTTGATACAAAAAGCGTTGAACGACAAACTCGATATTAGGGTTTTCATAAGAGAAGGGCTTGCCTCCTGGGGAGAAAGTAATAATACCGATCTCGGCTGAAAAAGGAGTAGATCGAAGGCTCGCTTGCTTTCTTGTAAAGTCCAGTTCTTCGCTTTGAAGACATGACTTGCCTCGAGTTGTTCTTAGTTATCGTTTTCATTTTAACTTTTTATCGACCCGACCGTTCTGTGTGTCCTTCCTTCTCTATGACCATAAACTTAGGAGGTCCGAGGAATGTAATTTTTTAATCTGGTTTTGATTTGGACATATAAGGAGGATCTTAGGAGAAGAGGAAAACAATGTTTTGAACATACATACATGGTCGTTGCCACACAATGCACATATACGTGTACGATAATATATTAATAGTTCGATGGGATTCCAATCCACCATTTGGGAAGTTTTTAATATATTTCTTGTTATGCTTAATTAAATGCATTATGAAAAATTGAATTTTTTTGTTTGATATAACTAATATAGCTTGACCATTGAAGATTTTGGAAAGAGTTTTGAAATTGAAATAATCTTAATTATCTACCATGCATCTACAAAAGAATTGTTGCTATTTTGTTACTCCTCAACCTCAATATTACATGGCGCCCTATCTATTTTAGACATCCACAATGATTCTCAGTGTATATATAGAGTAATTTTATTTATTTTAATTAAAGTAAAAAAAATAAAATTTTAAAATAGACTAAGCGCTGTTTTCCTTTTTGCTTTTCATATAAATATGTTTAAATGTGAAGTATTGTAGTCAACAACATTACGTGAATCCAAAATAGCATGATGACTATACTGAAGTAATCTATAAATGTCTGTTTTTTTTACCTAGGCGGATTACTTTTATTGATTAGATCATATGATAATTTCTCCTTAATATCTTTTTAAAAAGTTGTCAATCATTTTTTTACTTTTCTTGATAAAAATATGACTAGTCTCCTTTTCTTCCAATCTTATCAAACAATGGAATTTATCACCTCCTTCTATTTCTTTCCACTCTCAACCAAAATAAAAAAGAAGAGAAAAACATGCATCTTCTCTTTTCTAAGAATATTTGATTCATCCTTCCAATATTTCTTTACACCTTCCAACGTTCTTATCAAACAAAACATAAAAGAGAATAAGCTCCTCGTTCAACTCTTTGACTAAATATTTTGAAACGTTTCCTAATTAAGAGATTGATTTTAAAAACACAAAATTTCATTAAGTGTGAGTTTTAGAGAGAGAGATAAATTGATTTTATTAGTCAATTGCTTGGCAACAGTAACTTGTGTTTTCTTTTCGGTGCCAAAGAACTTCCCGACGTGTATTTTAGAATATTTAATTGAGGCATTTTATTAGTATTGACAAGAATAGTAGAGTATAAAAACAATCACTTTGTTCAAAATAATAAATATTACATATATGTTCAATTTCATGTTGTGTAACCCACGCTAACTACCGACAACATCGTAGAATTAATTTGTAAAACCTTAATTATGGAGAACAAAAAGCAGAAAATCAAAGGGGAATTAATTAAACAGGACTGCAATAAATATACTTTTTTTATAATAAAAAAAAAAAATTATATAGCACACCTATTAGCTACTAAGTAAAGAAGTTGGTTAAAGGTGTGCTAATGGTGAGATACATAGATCGGACCCTAGATTTCATTAATTTTCCCTATTAACATCTTGAACACAACAATAAATCTAGGGTTCATTCTCACATCAAAAACGTAACTTCAAAATAACACAAACTTAAATTACTATGGTCATATAAAAACCTTATTTACTTCTACAGTCATTAATATATTTATTCAGAAGTCACTGCATGCCACCATAGCCATAGCCATAGCTTGAAGGAGCAGCAGAAGGACCCTGGCTTGGTCCGGCAATTCCCGGAGCAGCAGAGGACGAAGACGAAGCCCCCATCCCTGCAGTCAACTCATTCCCTCTGTTGTTGCACATCATCTGCACCTCCAAAAAACGTGCACTCAATCTATCAACCTCTTCTTTGTTCAACCCATCCATAATGGATGCATCAAACCAGTCCCGGTTTCCGCGAGCTCTTGCACTGTGTTCTAGCATCGTCTCTCTCTCCTTTTCAGCATCCGCCCTAGCTGTCTGATCATTGAGCTTTTCGTTGAGCTCGTTGACTCTAGCCCTGCAGTGAGCCTCAAAGAGCTGAGAGGCATTCTCATTTGGCTGAGGGTCGCGGTTCAAGAACCGGTTCGCGATGGACTCCATACTGGGATGAGCAAATGAGAATGGTTTCCCAGTTGGAGAGAAAATGACCACTCCAATGTCTGTGTCGCAGAGAGTGCAGAGCTCACTCGCCTTCTTGTAAAGGCCGGCTCGGCGCTTTGAGAAGGTTATGAGGCGATCTTCTTCGTTTTCTCTCTTCTTCATGTCAATCTTCTGACGACCTCTAGTTCGCTTGTTCTCCATGACAAAAAATTTTGATGGAAAATGCAGAAGAAAGGAAATGGAATGATAAGTAGCTTTCACAAGCACATATTTATATATATGATTTTTGTAACGCTAATCAAATAACAAAGACGAGAAATAACCAATTGACATATTCATGTGTAATCTCATTAATGCTTATGGATTATTTTCATGTGAACTTATATGCCAGTCAAATATTGGATGGAGTTACCTATTGGAGTGGTCTTCCTACCATGTATGATTATACTTCCTAATAAAGATTCAAAATGACAATTTTTTACCTATGATAAAGTGCAGTGGAACACAAGTTTCAGACATGAAGAACACTTATAAATATCAGACACGCACTAAAAGATATATTCAATAATACAATTTTATTAATAAATAATACGAATATTTAGCACTGTGCATGTATCTTTTTATTTAGAGACTTTGAAATGTCTAATGCATTGATACACACCCGTATCCATCACATGCAACATCAAAGTGCATGAATATGACACAATATGAATAAGTTAACAATAAAAATCTTACAGAAAATAATATTGACGACCCACAGAAGGTGTGTCTATTATGTACAACAAATATTATTCCATACCAAGTAGAATTCATAAAATGTAACTCTAAAATGAAATAATCTGGTTGTGCACGAAAATATATATTAAGAGCACCCAATATATTTGTATATCAGATATGTGTGAATACACATAAAACTTTATACTCATTTCGTTCCAAATTAAGTGTCGTCATTGGAAATTAAGACGACACTTAATTTGGGACGGAAAGAGTATCTTTTTCTTTAAATGAGAAAGTTATTATCATTAGCATGTAAGTAAATATCGAACGTCACTCATGTAAAGTAATCATTTATACAAATTATAAATACGTTCAAGATATATTAGACAAGTACTGTTTAAAATTATATCTAAGCATTGATCATAATATGAAGTGGATATCCAAAAAGTGTAGTCACATGTCAAAAAGTAATCATTTTACAAATTATAAACACGTTCAAGGTATATTAATTAGATGCGCGTTTAGAAGTATAACTAAAGCATAGATTCTAATATGATCAAAGTGGATATATTCAATAACTTTAGCTCATGTATCACGTGTCAAAAAGTAATCATATTTAAAAAATATTAACACGTTCAACATATAACAGACACGTATTCTAATATATCTTAAAACTATCGATTCTGAAATTAATGAAAAAAAACATGACGTTACAACTAATGTTTTTGTCTATTAATTGTGGACAAGTTTAAAATATGTCGGACACACGTTCAAGATATATTAGCCACATTTTCAAAAGTATATAGATTCTAACATGATGTGGCCGGATATATTCAATAAGTACAGCTCATGTACCGTCTGTCAAAAAATAATTATTTTTACAAATTATAAATATGTTCAACATATATCAAAAACATGTTCAAAAATATCTTAAAACCATTAATTCTAGCATGAAAAAAATAAACACGTCATTATTAGAAGTAGCATCCATAATAATATCTCCCTTCCTCCCTTACCTCAATACCTACAAGCCTTGAAATTCAGAATTACATACAATCTTTTCACCCATTCAAAAGCCCAGGTCCGGATGGTTACAAGTCAGCCTTTTTCAGGCATGCATGGCATATCATTGGTCAGGATGTTATTGCAGCTGTTAAAGATTTCTTCCTCTCTAGCAAAATGCTTAATGAGATCAATTGTTCTTACATTGCTCTAGTACCAAAGGTCCCTAATCCCTCAACAGTAAATGATTTCAGGCCAATCTCTTGCTGCAATCTAATCTACAAAACCATCTCAAAGTTGTTAGCCAATAAGCTTGCACCTATTCTTCCACATCACATTAGTCTTAACCAAAATGCTTTTGTTAAAGGGAGACTTATCACTGAAAATATTATTCTAGCTCATGAATTACTGAATGGCTACAACAAGGTGAATCATCCTCCTAATTGTGCTCTAAAAATTGACCTTATGAAAGCCTTTGATTATATTCATTGGCAATTCATCATTGATTTTTTGCATCTTTTTGGTTTCCCACCAACATTTATTAATTGGATATCTCAGTGCATCACAACCCTAGCCTATTCTATCTCCCTGAATGGTGAATTGTTTGGATTTTTTAAGGGAAGGAGGGGCATTAGGCAGGGTGATCCTATCTCCCCATTGCTTTTTGTCCTTGCAATGGAAGTTCTCACTCTCACAATTAACCACCAGATCAGACTGAACCCTTCCTTCAAATACCACTGGAGGTGTAGAAAATTGTGTATCATTCATCTCATATTTGCAGATGACTTGTTGATTTTCTCTCATGCTAACGCTGATTCAGTTCATTGTTTGGTGACTACACTTAATCTGTTTTGTTCTTTCTCTGGTCTGCAACTCAACCTTGCAAAAAGTAAAGCTTTCTTTTCAAGGGTTGATTCTCACATAAAATCTTCTATTCTATCCCATTTACGATTTGATGCTGGTTCACTTCCTGTAACATACTTAGGTATGCCACTCTCTACTACAACAATCAAAGCCAGAGATTGCCAAACATTGGTAGGAAGAATCACTAAAAGAATTGGCAGCTGGACATCTAAATTTCTCTCATATGTTGGAAGAGCAGTTCTAATCAAATCAGTGTTGTGCTCTATACAGGCTTATTGGTCTCAAGCATTTGTGTTACCAAGGAAAGTCTTGGATGAAATTAACAGGATTCTCAGAAACTTCTACTGGTCTGGGGTTGATTTGAAGAAAGGAGGAGCTAAGGTTGCGTGGAATACAGTATGTAGGCCTAAAATTTTTGGGCGATTGGGATTTCCTGACCTTGAGCTCTCAAACAGAATTGTCAACCTTAAGCATATATGGAAATTATGTCTAAGGAAATAGAGTCTTCGGGTGGCCTAGTCCTATGGTTATCTTATCAAGGAGAAAAGTTTCTGGTGTGTAAAACCATCTACACTCAGCTCTGGTTTCTAGAGAAACGTGCTGAAGCTTAGAGAAATAGCAAAGCATCATTTTTTACAAGGTTGGTTGTGGAAAGGATACGAAGCTATGGATGGATTTTTGGTTACCAAATGGCCCAATTGTAAAGCAGCTAGGATTGAATGACTTGGAAATTCTTCAACTAGACTCTATAGTCACAGTTGATAGCTTAATTTCCAATGGACATTGGATGGTTCCTCTATCTCTAGCATACCCTCAATTTTTTCAGTCTCTTAGCTTCCTTTCTCAGTTGTACTCTTTACAACCACCCTCTGAAGAAAGTGATAGTATTGTGTGGATGCCTAGCTCATCAGGTGCTTACTCATTCTCCCAAGCAACTGCTTACTTTGCTCCTCCTTCTCCATCCTTTATATGGCACAAACTAATTTGGTTCAAATTCCATATCCCTAAGCATAGCTGCATTGCTTGGCTTGCAATTAGGGGTAGGTTGTATACATTGGATTCAAAGCCTATGCTTAAGAAGCATTATGTAAATAGGTGTTATCTCTGTTTGGCTGAGACTGAATCACTGGACCATTTATTCTTCAGATGTAAGTTCAGTTCACATGTTTGGAATGCTATACAAGAGGTTGCAGGCTTTTACATCCTTCCCAACTCCTGGAATGAATTAATCTACTGGTGCTCAACACATTGGTCTTCTGGTAGTTTTCTGGTTCATAAGTTTTTGTTATCTGCAGCAATCTATTATCTATGGCTTGAGAGAAATAGAAGAGCCTTCAGGAATTCATACACTAACCCTCATCACATTTTCTCCCAAGTCAAGTCTTGTGTCTGAGCTAAGCTTGCAGCAATCAAGATGAAAAATTGTGCTGATCTTAGAAGTATAACAACTGAGGATGATCTTCACAGCTTGTTTGTTCAAGCTTGTGGAGTATCACATGGGCACTCTTGGCTGTTAACATAAAGCTGATATTATAGACATTAGTTGGATAGTATGTATCATAGAAGCTGCTCTTTGGGTCTTTCATTTTGTTTTACTGTACCAGTTAGTTTAATAGGTTCCTTAGTTCAATAATTGTGTTTGCTCTGTTGATGGCCTCAGCCTATTTGTTGTTTGTTCCCCTCATTGAGGGCACCATGTAATTACTCTTTTAACTTCAATACAAGCTTACCCTTAACTAAAATATATATATATATATATATATATTTGCAAGGCAAGTGATTAATATTTCTTAGATATTTAGATACATATAATGATATATTGATATTGATCAACTCTTATCCATTTTCAACTATTATTAGGTTGTGACATTATCTAACATGAACAAAAATCCCCTCCTCTATACTTATCTTGTATCAGTAGTGTAACACACTACATCATAATAGGACCTAAATCGATTCATTCAAATATTTCAACACAAATGAATCCTAGACGTTGGAAGAAAAGGAAAGTACTAGTGAGACATTGATCAGTAGAGATTTAGAAGAAATTGAAACTTTTTGTTGACGAATGTATGTTTGAATTTGGATCTTCTCCTATGTCATTTTTATTTGTGTCTGTTGTGTACTTTTTTACATCACTTATACAACAACTTAATTTACATTGTTATGCAACAGTTACATTAATTCAAGAAGTCATTTGAATTATAATACATATGCTCATTTCAAATCCAATGATTTATGCAAATGCAATGTTAATTTCTGATCTTGAATGTTAGTTTGTGTTGGAATATGTGAATTAAACTTGCATGCACATGCATATGGCTTTGGTTATTTGTGTATCACGTTAGACTACAACGTGAATGTCAACCTATGCAATGTAAATATATTAAATTAATAAAGGTTGTATTCACTACCGATCCTTTAACTTATCCTTAAGTTGGTGATTGAGAATGTTGAATCATGTTCACACTTGTGAGTCTGCCTACAAAGGTACATATTCAGAACAAACTTATGCATTACGTTGGTTGGTGACTGGTAGTGAATCAACGGTGGATGCGATGGATTATGATAGGTGCATGTGTGAGTGGTTGTGTGTTCAGTCAATAAGAATAGTTGCAACCTATCAGAGAGGATATATCTAGTAATGAAAAGACACATGCAACTTTATAAATACCCCCAAGTTGTCATTTGTAAAATCGTTCAATTCTTTTTTCTTCTCTCCCTTTCTAGACTTGAATCCAACCTAAGTGGGTTCAAACAATAGGTCAAATCGTTCACCGAGTCATATTAAAATTGGTTTGAGCCATTTGGTTCGGATTGCACCCAATTCATTATTTATATAATATAGATATATTCTTTTAGTAAGAAATAGTATTACACAGAGAGGTTCATCATATTCACGAGTTAGAAGTACTGCTACTGGTGAATGTAGACCGTTATATCATGAGAGACAAACACCATGGAGTTTGCTACTAGTAGACGTACACCATTGTATCTTTAGAGACAAACACCATGGAGTCTGTCAGCACCATGTGGGGCGTAAATTGTCTTGAGAACATAATATCAAATATTAGCCTTGGTCTAGGTTCTTTATTTTAATATTATTAATTATATTACATTATTTTGCATCTTTAATTAAATATTAAGTTGAATATTTAATTTAATTATTTCTTAACATATTATTAATTATCTAATGACATACTTGTATTAGTATAAGGTGTGTTATATTTTACTTAAATGTCATGACTATTCTGTAATTCTTTTAATTAATTATTTAATTATCTTTTTTCTTTTGTATTGATTATGGTAAATTCTATGGTCATGACTCATGACTCATGACTACTCTTTTGATTAGTTATCTTTCTCTAAAATTTCAAATTTCATAATAGTTACTATTACCGTATAAATACGTTCTTAGATATTGTTAGATGAAAATTACTACTTTCCGTCCCAAGATGGAAAATAATTATTACATACAACTCATCAATTTAATAAGAGAATTGGAAAGACATAGAACTGGCATTACGTTGAAATTACATAGATAATCCAAAAGATTATAATAATATCTCTCAAAAATTAAAAATATAAAAAGAAGTTCAAATTAAAGCTATTGACAATGTTGAGTACTTATGCGGCTGATTCTCCACCTAATTTTTATTGGATAAGTTACACTGAACTCTCCTAAAGTTTGTTATAATTACATAAACTTTTCATATGATTTCAAAATTAGTCTAATTTCTCTTAAAATTAAATCTTGTTACACGGAGTCGTCAAACTGACCATCATAACAATTTATTTATTTATATATATATATAAGACTCTCAAATAATCAATTAAAAATTACAATAATATATATAATTTTTTACTAATGGATGATGATAAGACGGTTGGGTTTTAAGGCAAAATTGGGAGAAGAAAAATATTGACTTTGCTTGGAATGACACTTTGAGAATAGTTTTTTGTTCTCAAGGTGACAAAAACACAGAAAACTCTCTGTTGGATCTCTCTCAATGGATACATAACTAAACTTAAGATTAATTATATAATCTAAAAATACGTGATTGTCCTAATTCACCACGCATTTTATTTCACTTCTAGGTGTCATTTTGATTGGTGAATTTGATTGATTAGATTTCATTGCATTACATACTCTGAAGGGATGAGAGTGAAAGTGCAACTGGCTTAGAAATTTGTCTTTAATACGGCATTTTAATTAATATTAAGTGTAAACCTCCTTTTTTTTCTTTTTCTTTTTTTTCTTTTTTTGTAATCGTGTAAACAAAGTTTACTTTCTAGCTGAAGTTAGAATAATTTTTGAAATTTAGGAAAGGTTTGTATAATTATAACAAATAACAAATCTTAAAAAATATGAGTGTGATTTATTATTTTTTATTTAATCATTTGAATCACCATGATGTATTCTTTTTTATTTAATATTTTGAATCACCATGATGTATTGATGAGGAAGCGAATGACCTTATTTTTCTTGAAACTTCTTCGAAGACGAAAACCAAAATTTATTTGGAGATCTGTTCCTAAGAATTGGACTATGAATTAGAAATGTAGCTGTGTAGCTTGCACAGCATACGTCCGAGTAGGATATCAACGGTGCAGATTTAAGTTGGAAACCACTATTTCAAATTGGTCCCACAAATAAATAGTTATTTCCCATCAACCTCCAATCTTGTGCTACTTCAGAGTCGGGGTTGGTTCCAGGGGCGGAGCCAGAAATTAAATTCAGAGGGGGCATAGTGTAAAAATAAAAAATAAAAAAATAATGCGATAATCACGAC
>JAOTQH010285795.1:0-19533 GCA_025631255.1 Cornus kousa | reverse complement strand
GTTATTATTTATCTCTTTAATTCAATTTGCATTCTGTGTTCGTTAAATATTAATTGTTTGATATCCCTCGGGTTTGGACCTGGGCCTGATCAACCCGTGTCACGGATCCGAGGGGTATCACATAGATTAACTAAAAAGTTGATTCATTTAGCAATGGTGGTGTGGTGGTTGGAGGTAGCTAGCACTGGAATAGAGTTGGTGAATCACGAGCGAAGGTGAGGGTGATAAGGTTAATTTCGTCCTTATACAATTATAATGTTACATTAAAAGGCATTAAAAAACAAGGGTAAAAATGTCATTCCACACCCATTTTGACGGTGTTAGTGACGAAAAAGTGATTTGGGGTATGAGTGGTAGTATTTTTTGAAAGATATTTCAAAGTGATATTTGGCCAAACCTGATGGAGTGTTAGTGAAATTAAGCCATAATTTTATATACTACTACACAACAGTACTGTGATAAGCAGGTTGATGGTAAAACATTATGTGTATATATAACGATTATGTTTTAGAGGATGAATAATTAATGAGTAATACTTGCACTGAATTGTTGCACCGAATGTTTCTGATTGGTTATTTATGCATAGTACATATAAGTGGAGGGACCTACTTCTTTATTTATGCATACATAGACCGATTAAAATAAATAAGTTTGACAATTCATTACGTAAATAAATAAGTACCCTCCACTTACATGTAATATGCATAAATAATCAATCAGAACATTCGGTACAACAAATCGGTACAAATATCATTACTCATAATTAATAGTATATCATTAATCTTTGCTATAGTAGGAAGAACACATTACTAAAAGAGAAGAATTGGATTTTACGAAATCCCTTGAATTTTAAAATACTTGTGTGCTAATCCAAAATTTTTTGGTGGGGGAGGGGGCGGCCTTTTAATTTATGGGGGCAAATTGATATAGTGGGTTCACTTTTGTAATTTCAATGGGATTTTTTTTATAACATTTTCAAATTTTAAGTATAAAATGCAAAAAAAATATAAATAAATAAATAATCAATGGGGGCGAATTGTAGTTTTATTGGGGCATCTTCATAAATTTAAAAAAATTGAAATATAAAATGTAAAAAAATAAATAAATAAATAAATAAAATTCAGTGGAGGCGAATCGTAATTTTAGTGGGGCATTTCATAAATTTTAAAACATTTAAGATATAAAATGAAAATATAAAAAATCTAGTGGGGCATTTTCATTTTTTATATGCAATTTTTATTTTTATCATTTTTTAAATCATTTTCAATATTCAAAAGAATTCTTATGTCTGAAGAGTTATCTATATCAATTAAATTGCTAATTTTTCGCAAACTCTTCTATTAATTTAAACAAATTCTATACTCTCAACCAACATGAATTTCTTTATCATTATATTTCTTCAATTCTATAATTTGTTTAAAATTAATAGAAGAGTTTGTGAAAAATTAGCAATTTAATTGACATAGATAACTCTTCAGACATAAGAATTCTTTTGAATATTGAAAATGATAAAAATAAAAATTGCATGTAGAAAATGAAAATGAAAATGAAGGTATGTTAAGTTTTAATTAATGGTGATTTAGATTAAATAGGTAGAAGAGGCGTTAGAATGAAAAAGAAATTCATGTTGGTCATGAATCTATACTTAGATAGAAGTTGTGCTAAATTAACATAAGAGTTTGTGAAAAATTAACAATTTAATTCATCTAGATTTCTTGATAGAGTGAGCAAATATTTTGAAACTCTTAGACATAATGAAGTGGGTGTGCGGCAAATTTTATCGTGAAGTTGTGATTGGTGTTGTTGCTGTAACTATTGATTTTGCTTTTGCAAAAGTTAATCTTTAGTAAGATCTTTTGAGTAGCAATTTGACCTTTTAAGAGGCTGATTCAATTCATTTTCAATCCAAAAATTTGCTTAGAAATATTTTGTACATATTTCTCTGCAATAATTTCAATTTCAGCAATTTTTTTCTTTTAAAACTAACTCTGTTATTGTTGCATGTATTTTTTGTTTGAATTTCAGCAATTTTTTCTTTTAAAACTATGTTGTATGTATTTTTTTGTTTGTTATGTTCAAAATCCTACATGTACAAGTTTATAGCCCTAACCTGCCTGAACACATCTGCTGCTGATTGGTTGATTCGAGCCCAACACTCTAATATTCGGCTTGGCCCCTAACCCTCATTTATACGAGAATACGGTTCTAACATACGCTTTCGTGTGAGTAACAGTGAAAATGAAATTGCCTTTAATTTAAAAGGTGCAATGAGTGTGCGGCCACAAAGCCAACCCGATCAAGCAATGTTGCGGAACGTGGTCCCATTGTAAATTTATTATCCATGCCTAGGGGTGTGCACCACTTCGATTCTCCCACTCCCTTTCCCCCTCTCCTTATTGGAAGTATAATTTTTTAAAGGAATATGTAATTATTGCATTATACCTTTAAAAATTATAAAATTACCTTTTTAAGTTTATATATATATATATAGTCAAGTTTGAAATTTTTTAAAATTTTACAAGTATTTTATGAAAAGATGTGAAATATGTTATTTAAATTTAGCAAATGGTTGTGACAACCCAAAAGAAAAAATGAACAATTATAATGGGACAGGGGGAGTATCATACAACCTCAAAAAAAATGTGAAGACCCAGTGCACAAATTTTATCTTTTTTACTTTATTCAATATAATTAATTGTAATTAAATTTGAGATTTGCCATTTTGTTGCAAAGACTTTCAATTTCAGATTTTGTAATAAATTTGCTTATCTACCTTCATTATCATATTATAAAAAATTAAAATATCTAGAAATAACAAATAACCATTTTGCCAACTAACATTTACCCAATAAAAATATTTCTATTTTTCCTTTATCTCACTATTCATCTCCCCTCTCCATCCCGACTGACCATCACTAGTACTATCCACACCGCCACCCTCCGGAGTTTCATATTTGAGTACTTATTTATTAATATAAAAAATATTTATTAATTGATATAAAATAAATTAAAATAAAAGAATTTTTATAAATAAAATGAATTAAAATAAAAGAGTTTCTATAAAAGTATTAAAACAACTAAAAATAGTGACCTATTAAAATAAAATAAGTAATTATTTAATAAAATAATTTACCAAATAATAAAATAAATTATCAATTAAAATTAAATAGGTAATTGTTTAATTGAAATTCAATAAAGATGTTAATTTCAAATCATTAAATAAATTACAAATTAAAATAAAATAGGTAATTGTTTAATTAAAATTCAATCAAGATTTTTAAACCATTTATAGATAAAAATAAAATAAAATAATTTATCAAATAATAAAATAACCGATCCCACCTCCACGCTGCTCAAATTCTCGTCGCTACTGATGATTACAACCTTCGATTTGATCTTTGATTCAATGTAGGCCGATGTCAAAAATTCTTTCGACCGGTCTTTGAGGGGTTGTTGTGGTTGATACCAAAGATAGCCATGGATTTGCCGCGACCCATTTAGAGCCACCGGGAGAATAATTAACTTCTGATGTTGTTAGCTGACGGAGTTGGTTAAGAGAAAACTTAGATTGATTCACTCTCTCATCACGTGCGATTCCGTTTGGGAATGTTCTTCACCGGGAATAGTCACTGGATCGGATAAGTCTGATCTTTATATATATATATATGAATTATATATATAAGTTAAGTGCAAAAAAATTCCTCTACTATTGATATATAATGCAAAATAGTCCACGTGTAATGTAAAACACCTTACATTATTGATTTGGTGCAAATAGCACCCTGAAGACTTAAAATGACGATAATACCATAATTTCAGTAGAATAACTTAGTTAATTGAATTAATTATAATAATGAAAATACTCTTTTACCATTAATCTTTTATGATTTTTTTCACATCCTCTGCTCTTCTCGCCCAACCCAAACCTTCACTGGAGAACCACCAACTTGGCTGACCCGTTCGAATCGTAGTCCGGCTTCACCAACATCGCCTATTCCCACTGAGGACAATGTCGATCAACAGCTTTGGATCGCCAATCAAGTCTGCGCCCAGTTGAATCAATTGCCCAAAAGACACCCAACAAACCTGACCGGAGCGAACTATTTGATCCAAACACCTCAATATCTTCTGCATTTCCCTTTGTTAGAACACAATCGACCAATGCGAATAGTACCGAAACGAAACAGTACCTGTACACGAAGTTTAAGGTGAACTCAACCATCGATGCCTCCATGCTCGTCGGTCGCCAGAAACTTCGCCGTGGGTGACCTTAACCCACTTATCTAGGTTGATTTAATACCTTCAGCACGTCTCACCATTAAGGTTGCATCACTGCCGGCGTATGTCAGATCACCGGTGAGTCAAGCTTTGGGTGATGAGGTGGCTATCTTGTAGGTTGGCTAAGGAGGTGGTTGTCTCGTCACTGTCTTGAATCCGAAGAGTGAGGTGGTAGCTATCATGTAAGTTTGGGTCACCGCCAATTGTTGAGTGTGGCGACTATGGTGGTCACCGCCAATTGCTGTGGCAGTGATGTGGTGATTGGAGTCCCTTAAAAAAGGGCATAATAGGAAGAAAGAATGGCAAATTAGGATTTTTATATTTATTTTATGTCAATTTTGACCAAAAAGTGGTGAAAGGGACTTATTTGCACATTTTTTGTAATTTATGAACTGAAATGCACATTTTCAAAGTGGAGGGACTATTTGTGCACAAAACTTATATTACAGGGGGTTTATGCACTTAACCCATATATATATATATATATATATATATATATAGGGTTAATTTCATACACACCCACTGACCTTTGACCATATCCCACTTACACCCCCTATAGTTTCAATATTTCATGCACACCCCTTAACCTTTGATTATACGTATCAAGTTACCCCCTCCCGTTAAACAAGTAACTGTGTGTGTTGATGTTAGCATGGTAAAATTGTTAAAGTTTTACCTTTCTAATATGTAAAATGACATCTTTAACCTCATTTACCAATACACAATTACAAATTACCCCTAATTTGTTAACTCAAATATACAAGAATACCCTTCCTTTACCAACGACCCAGTAGCCTAGCAGTATCAGTCTCTTACTTCCCAAAGGAAGACTAGAAGTTCAAGTCTCAGAAGAGACAAGTGTGTATGAGTATCAACTAAGAAAAAAAAAAAAAGAAAAAAAAAAAGAATACCCTTCCTTTCACTTAAACATACATACATCAATATTTACATTCATATATTATTAGCTTTTGTTAAAAAAATAAAAAATAAAAAATATTTATATTCATATATCATCATCTTCTTCCCACACAGAGGCACACCGACGGTGGTAAACTATTGATCCACGGACCATGGTGCAATGTTTGAAGGGTTGGATTCTGCCTTCCAGACGGTGACTGTGCTTGAGTCGCGAACCACCAAAAACAGCACCACTGTGCTCCATCATATTCGGCGCACCGCTACATGCCGTTTCTCCTCCCACTTTTGATCCAAAAACATAGAAAGAACCTGAATCTGACCACAGTGAAGGTGCTCTAAGTGTCACTCATGCGCTAAACAACCATACCATCATATCAAACAAAAATTCCTTCAAGGTCTTCATCATCGGCATTGAGGTCATTTGTCCGGATCTCAAGGTTATGCTCTTCGCCGGCCTACCCATCGGACTTGGTTTCGTTGACGGGCGATCTACCAGCTCCGCCTGGGTTCTCCTCTGTGCCTCCCGACATGCGAAGTCGCCTGATTCTGTCAGTCCTCGGTCGATGACTACTCAGATGGATTATGGGGTCGTCCTTAGCAATTATTTAAAGGTGGACGACGCCCGTGGATCTGTCTTTGTTGCGCCTTGGGTCTGTTACAAGTTTGTTAGTATCATCGGTGTTGACCGTTTGGGGTGCGACCGGTTTTTGGCACTTCGTCATGTGAGGCAAAAGTCACTGCTCTCTGAGCTTCTATATAGCATCGACACTCCTCCGTCTGTTTCTTGAGTGACCGAAAAACCTTGTTACCACAGCTGGGGGATCTGTTGGGAAAATTATTGCCGGCATCTAACAGCTTCGCCGCACTCGTCGAACTGAAGTTCCCTTTCGGTGGAACGCAGAGAACCAACTATAAAGAAGCTTTGAGCCAAAATAGACCCAATCGGGACCGAGTTTCAACGAATGGATCTGACCAATATTACCTGTACATGAAGTATAGTCCATCCATGGCATGCTCACAACAACTGCATCACCTGTACTTGCTGTATATGTGTATATATTTGTGAGGATACCAAAAACGGCACGGGCCGGGTACGGCCCACATGACGAGAAACGAACCGGGTGAGTGATCTTGGTCCGAACCAAGCCTTCTCAAGTCAGGCTTAAGATTGAAGAATCATGCTGAAAGCCCACTGAAAGTAATCAAGCCCATGACTAGAAAGGCCCGGAGATAGTTAGGAAACCTCTAGAACGTTTATAACAGTGTATAAATAGATTGAAAATAGAGGGAAAAAAGAAAAAAACAATTCTTGAAGTGTAAAGGTATTATGTTAAAATAGAAAGAGAAATATCTTACATCTTCAATGGCGCCGTCCGTGGGAATAAAAAAAAATTGATTTGATCAAGATTGACTCGTGAAGAAGAAGATTGATCTCTAGAGGTTGAATCTAGGTCGGCGAGGTTGTGATCTGATTTTTGCAGTGTTTTGATTCCATTTGATATTTGGAGATCGAAATCGAATCTGTACAATCGTGATTTAGTTCTCAAAGCTAGATCTATCAAGTTCACGGCAAGAAGTATTCAGATCCGGCCAGAAAAGATTGAAATTCAGCAAGTTTGAAGTCAGATCTGGTGTATCCGCATGAGCAGAGTTCAGATCCGATCTAGAATTTGCAGTTGATGACTCTGCTCCGATCAGGAACGATAATAGGAGGTGAGAATTCCAATTCACAGGAGAATGACCAGTAGACGAAGCTTAATGAGTTGATGAATATGATTGAAGCTTTGAGAAGAGAGAATATAGAATTGAGAGCTAGAATGGAGCGTCGAGAAGTTCCGGCAGTTCGACAACCACCTTCGGTAGGCGAGAGAGGTATGCAACCCGATGTTGCACACTAAGGCGAGCAAGAAGGGAATAACCACATGGATCTTCACCACGAGGAGGTCAGGCCAGATGATTTACTGTCAAATGTTTATCGTGTTGAGGATCGAGAAGGATCTATTTATTTGGATCCACATCATGAAAAAATCAGACGGGAAGAAGCCATAGCTTTCGATCTATATAAAGAAAGGCAGAATCGAGAAGAAGTTATGGAGTTTGGTCACCACAAGGCTACATTGCCCTGGCAGAAGGAGTTCACAGATGAAAGATCATTCGATTCCCCATATCGGCCTTCAATGGTTATGTATGACTATAGAAGCTAGGAAAGAAGATCTATAGATCAGAGAATCCTCACAAGGTTTCAAAGGGAGAATGAGGCCTTCCGTTTGGCAGCACGGACAGTTGATTCACCGTTCACTGATGAGATCCTGAATGCTCCGAGTCCGAGGAAGTTTTCCATGCCTGTTTTCATTCTGTTCGATGAAACAACCGATCCGATTGATCATGTGTATCACATACAATTGAAGATGGCCCTGAACACGGAGAATGATCCCCTGATGTGCAAGTGTTTTCCTACAAGCTTGGTTGGACCAGTGCTCATCTGGTTCAAGAACCTGCTGAGAGGCTCAGTGGATAGTTTTCGGAGCCTGTGTGATCGGTTCGTAAGCCAGTACTATGGGAATAAGCGCCCAGCTAAAGATATCTCAAGTCTGTTCACGATGAAGCAGTATGAAGATGAGCGTTTCCAAGCTTTTCTTACCAAATTCAACCCCACCAAGAGCATGGTGATTGAGTGCCACCCTTCCATAGCGGTTCAGGCATTCAAACTAGCAATAAATTGCGGAACACCGTTCCTTAAGAGCCTAGTGGTGAATACGCTGAATACCATAGACGAGTTGAACGAAAGAGCTGATGGTTTTGTGCGCTTCGAAGAAGAAGAAATAGCCAACGCTCAGAAAACCTCTATTATATCGACGAAAGAGAAGTCCAAAGCAAAGATCAGACAAAAACAAGCCCAACCACAACGTCAGACCCCCTGGAAGGCAGAAAAGAGGCATAGGGAAGAAGAGTTGGTCACTCCACTTAAAGTCACTCTTGCAAGGCTATATCAGGAAAACAAAAGTCTCACTCTCCCCTGCCAATTAGAGAACCCCTCGGGCAAAGGGATCAGTCTAAGCATTGTGCTTTTCATAGTAACTTTGGTTATTAAACTAACGAATACAGGAACTTAAGGAGGCAGATAGGGATGCTGATAGTAAGAAGAGAGTTTGTAGGATACATTCAAGGGCTAGCGGTGGAGTAGGGCCGACCAATAGAATAAATGAAGAGGAATCAAAAGTCGAGTTCCTACAATACACAACCAGTTCAGATAATAAATGCAATTCACGGCCGACCTGAGCCGACCGAGGAGTCCGACGAACTATTCTGAACATACCTCCGCCAGGCACAAATGAAGAGGATAATAGGTAGTGTGAATGCTTTGCACCAGTAGAAAGCATCATCACAGATAAAGTTTGACAGAACAGACCTGTTACGCATTCAGACCCCTCACGAAGATCCATTGGTTGTTAATTTGACAGTGGTAGAATACCTGGTACGAAGAGTTCTGATTGATTTAGGGAGCAGTGCAAATGTCATGCCGAGAATAACGTTTGATAGGCTCGAGATCAAACCAGAAAAGCTCAAACCCATCGAAAATCCATTGCCGGGGTTCGATGGAAAACGGGTGGAGCCCATTGGTATGGTGGAATTAACAGTACAAGCTATTGAAAGAGTTCTGACAGAGAGCTTTGTAGTCATTAAGATCTATCCGTCTTACAACCTTTTGATGGGAAGAGGGTGGATTCACAGGGTCCAAGGTGTCCCGTCAACTCTGCACCAGGTGATGAGATGTTTGACCCAGACGGAAACAACGTGATTGATATTAATAGAGACCAAGTCGCAGCCAAAGAGTGCTATTTTGTAACCTTTAAAGCTGTTGGAAAGAGAAAAGCTCCCATCTGTTCTACTAGCCCAAGATAACAATTACAGGAACCTCCACCTAGCAAAAATAGGGAGGAAGAACCTCCGGTCCAACCGAAAAACCTCTCATTGACGTGCAAATCGATCGTGAGAAGCCAAACCGAACCACAAGAGTTGGATCAGAACTTACAAATGAGGAAAAACAATAATTAGTTGACTTCCTTTCTCAGAATGCGGATGTGTTCACTTGGAATCATTCAGACATGCCAGAAATCAGTCCTTTTGTGTCTTATCATTCCCTCAATGTAGACCCGAATGCCAAAGCCCATAAGGTAGAAGTAGAGAAGATTCACCCCATAGCGCAATCAAATCATAGCTGAAGAGATTGATCGATTGCTTAATGCAAAATTCATCAGGGAAGTTCAATATCCGGTTTGGCTCTCGAATGTCGTTGTTGTGCAGAAAAATAATGGAAAAATGGAGAGTGTGTATTGATTTCACCAATCTAAATAAAGCCTGCCTAAATGATAGCTTCCCATTGCCAAAGATTGATCAAATGGTGGATGCCACTACTAGATACGAATGGTTAACCTTCCTGGATGTTTACTTCGGTTATAATCAAATCTCTATGGACACGAACGATGAAGAGAAAACTTCTTTTGTCATCGATCGAGGAACCTACTGCTACAAAGTTATGCCGTTCGGACTAAAGAATGCTGGAGCTACTTATCAAAGGCTAATTAGCAAGTTTTTCAAAAGTCAAATGGGTAAGACTGTTGAAGCCTATATTGATGATATGGTGGTAAAGAGTAAGAAGAAGGATGATCATATGAAAAACTTGCAAAAGGTATTCAAGGTGTTGAGGAAGTATGGAATGAAGCTTAACCCAATCAAATGTTCGTTCGACGTGGGTTCTGAACAGTTCCTGGGACATCTAGTCAATAATAGAGAAATTGAGGTTAGCCCAGCCCAAGCAAAAGCTTTAATAAAAAATGCAGAACTAAGAATGGGCAAAGAAGTGCAAGCACTCACAGGTTGAATAGCCGCACTGAGTTTATTTATTTCTAAGCTGTCAGATCGCTGTAAACCGTTTTTTGATACAGTAAGAGGCTATGGATAGTAGGCCTGGGGGGATGAGCAACGACAGGCACTGACTAGCTTGAAAGAATATATGCAGAACCCTCCAGTCTTGTCAGCCCCCGAGATAAGAGAAAAGCTCTTTTTATACCTTGGTGTGTCCGGCATCGCAACGAGTGCTGTTCTGGTGCATTGCGAGAAAGGTAGGCAGTTCCCAGTGTTTTATGTTAACAAAACGATGGCGGAGCCAGAACGAAAATATTCAAAAGCCGAATGAGTAATCCTTTCAATGGTGAATGCAAAAAAGAAACTCAGGCATTATTTTGAATCCCATCCTATCGTCGTTTTGACCACCTTTCCTATAAAGGCAATCCTGTATAAGCCAAATCTGTCAGGAAGAATGACAAATTGGGCCATAGAGCTGAGCTCATTTGACATAACGTACGAACCCAGAATGGCTATTTGAGGGCAAGCGGTGGTTGATTTCTTGCTGGAATGCGATGTGGAAAATATAGAGGAAGATTTTCGGGGTTCTTCATGGAAGCTCTTTGTAAATGGTTCTTCGAATCAAATGGGGGCAAGGATTAGGATCAAACTGCAGATGCCAGAAGGCACATCCCTTAATCAAACTGCATATGTCAAAAACGGTGCGGGCCGGGTACGGCTCACATGACGAGAAACGGGCCGGGTGAGTGATCTTGGTCCGAACCAAGCCTTCTCAAGTCAGGCCTAAGATTGAAGAATCATGCTGAAGGCCCGCTGAAAGTAATCAAGCCCATGACTAGAGAGGCTCGGAGAATGAGCCCAGCGCAAGGAGTTAGTTAGGAAGCCTCTAGAACGTTTATAATAGTTTATAAATAGATTGAAAATTGAGGGAAAAAAGAAAAAGCAATTCTTGAAGTGTAAAGGTATTCTGTCAAAATAGAGAGAGATATATCTCGCATCTTCAATTGGTATATGTGTATGTAATGTGTATATATTTGTCTGTGAGTAAGGTGTTTTTGTCTTTTCCATTCAACTCTAAATTTTTATAAATATTAGTAATATATCATTGATAGGTAAAATTGTAAAATTACAAATTTCCGTTAATAAAGTAAACGACCATCATAGTGAAGTGAGGTAGGTGGAATGTTGAAACCTAAAAGGGGTGTAAGTGAGATATGGTCAAATGTCAGGGAGTATATATAGAATTAATCTGTGTGTGTGTGTGTGTGTGTGTGTGTGTGCGCGCGCGTGCGTGTGAGCGTGAATTTTGCACACGAAACACACTATTTGATTTAGGGGTTACATATGGATTAAACAGAAAGTGATGGTGGCAGTGAAGAAGTGGAGGTGGGTTCGGAGTCTGAATAGGATCTCTGAATTTCATTTGGGCTTGAGAATATATATCTCTTTATATATATTAACCAATTTAATATATAAATTATTGCTCACAAATACATTATTTGATTGGGAGGTTACAAATGGATTTCGTAAAAAGGATGGTGGCAGTGAAGTGGTGGAGGTGGGTTAGAGAGAGATAATGGTGAGTCTGTTGTTTAAGGGTAGTTTGGTCCACTAAACATGAATTTTATTTTCATTTATTTACATTACAAGGGTAATAGCGTCTTTTACTTTGTTGATGGATATTTTAGTCACTTTGAACCATTTTTCTGGCAAAAAATATTGTTTTTTGTAAGGAGGGAAGGTCATTGCAAAATGGGAAAAACCTCTGGAGTCACACTGCAACAAAATGACAAATCTCGAGTTTAGTTGCAATTAACCTCATGAGAGGTCATTGTAGTTTACCCTATTTTTTATTGGACATCCTCCAAATTTGAAAGACATTATGAAATGAAACTTGTTTGTATTAGAATTTGAAATATTTTTAATTTTTTTTTTTTTTTTTAAATTACACACCTACTTTCTCCTTTAGACTTGAACTCTTACCGTTAACTTCGGAAGAGAAAGGAAATACCAATGGGTTTTCATATTTTTCTAAAGGTTTCATGATAATATGATTTTTCAAGTATTATATATGGGTTAAAATAGAAATAAACGAGGATGGTTTATTTAGATATTTTTCATATATTCATAGAGATTGTGACATTTTAATTAAAGTGTGAATATTGAAAGAGATTCATATGGCACAAACAACACACACACACACATATATATATAAGAGATGGGCATTTTGAATATCCAATAGATCCATCAAATTGAAAAAAATAAAATAAAATAGATCCATCAAATTCAGGGCTGAAAATTTGAAATATAGGGCAATTTCAACCAGGGGCAATTTTATAATTTTAAAGTATTATACAAACAAAATGGAAATATAAGAAAAATGTGGGATCATTTGCACCGCTAGTCCCACATGGCAAGTACAGTGATGACTATATATGTGTATCAAGGTCGTCTTTCAAGCCTTCAAGTGAGGGCTACGAAGGCCGAACCAATTCGCACAAAAGGTCGAAGCACAGAAATCCGGTTCAGCCACTGCAACTCCATCAAAAATCAAGGTAGGGTTTGTTGATTCTCTCGCTACCTCTCTCTTCTAGTCTTTCTATCTGGTTGTCTACTGTGATTAGTCTTTCTGTTTGGTTGTCTACCGTGATTAGGGTTTTTTTTTTCTCTGTAACCCTATCAGTATATTTCTCGATTTATCTGTCCAGTTACTCTGGTAGTTCTTAAAATGATTTAATTCAAAATGGAAATGCCTTTTAAAACGTCGATCGATCATTGAATACCAATCCAGTACAATCAAGCCCTTGATAAATGTATTGAATGGCCCTCTGAAATTCAGGGGAGTCTAATCAAGCCCTCGATAAATGTATTGAATGGCCTCTGAAATTCAGGGGAGTCTAATCAAACCGTTGATAAATGAATTCGATAATCGTTTGTAAATTATGCCTACTGCTTTAGATATTATGGAAGTCCCCCACCCCTCCACCTTGGCGCAGTTTTAGTTATCTTCTGAATTTTGTGTCTTTTCCAGGGATGTTGGCCATCAACTTCTCCCTGGAAGATATTCAGGGCATGACCAATTTTGAAGATGAGCAGAATAAACTTGGTGAGGGTGGTTTCGGAATTGTCTTCAGGGGAAGAATCTATCCTCAAAATGCTTATGGTCTAGATGAGCAAGATGTTGCAATTAAGGCGTCACACAATGCCAGCGTTGAAACTAGGAATATGTGGCAGGTTGTCAATTAGTCAGAAGTCCATTACAAAGTTTAATTCTCCTATATTATTTTCTAATTAGCTAATACAACCAATGTGTGTATATTTTTCTATTTAGCTAATACAACCTGTTTGTGTGTGTGTGTGTATATATATATATATATTTTGCAGGCTGAGGTTAATTATTTGCAGAGGTTTGATCACGCCCACATCATTAAACTTGTTGGCTACTGTGAGGATCCGGGGAACAGTTTTATTCTCGTCTACGAGTACGTGGCTGGTGGCACGTTGGAAGAGTGCAGAAAGAGTAAGCTTTTGACATGTGCTGAAAATACCATGGAATCAGTTAGAAGTTAAACTTGGTAGAGATAGAGATAATCCAATTAAAATTAATTTGTCATTGCATACTAAAACATTTGCTGTGAAAGATGGCATTTTGAACAATTGGACTGCACATGTGCATGGCATTTTGATAATATATCATTTAATTCTCTTCTGATACCCACAAGTCAAACGGTAACCAAAATGCTTTCTCCACAACATGTGGATGGACACACACACAAAACCATGGAGCATGTAGTAGCATAGACATGAAGGAGTCACGCCACAAATATGATAAGACATGAACATGATGAAACATTAAACCTAATTAATTAGGACTGAGTGTAGACATGAGTTTAAGCATGTATTGATTTAGACATATGTAAACTTTAATTATTATTTTTTATTTCTATGCAAATGGTATCGTGCTTAACTTGCTGATATCGTGCAATTTATGTTAATTTTGCTTTAAAAAAAAAAAGTTTGGAATGGTGAAATGCGTTCTAATTGTTTATAAGATCGTTAATTGTGGCTGCTCTTAGACGTGTTTGTGGAATATAAGAAATGGGTTGAGGGTTTCTTACCCAAGTGCCTGGAATAGTGGAATTCAATTTCGAATTATTGACACACATCCATAAAGTATCAAACACATTCTTAGAACATAGTTGTTATAGGTGTGCCTAGTCTCTAAAAAAGTCCTAGGCTTGTTAAGGCTCAACTAAAACACCTTAATCAAGTACAGGCAACACCCCTTCAACCAAACCCACATAAAGCGCTCAAACTTGCTCATTTAGTAGGGGGCTCCAGGCTAAAAAAAAAAGCATGCCTTTTTTTTTTTTTTAATATATTATTGTCATTTTCATTTTTATTTAATGACAATTAAATTGAAATATCATGATCATATTCAAAGGCCCTATTGGGTAAACCTTATGAAATATTTGGCAAAATTTATAACTATATGGTTCACTACTTAAATTAATTGCATTTAGCGATTGATGTTGAGTCTTTATGATGACAAATGTTTATAATTTGCATGATTATAGTTTCTAATTGTTTTAGAGTTGTAATCATATTTTGTTTGGTTAATGCATATGCATATGGCAAGATTTATGATCATTAATTTACCTAATCATCTTAGTTGATATATTGAAAATTCCATTTTTTTTTTTTATAATTTTTTATTATTTGTGTAGTACATCTTGAAATGTTCTGGTTGTAGATTGGTTTTATGAATTTCGTTTGAAAATAGAATAGATCTATGTATGTGATTTACTTATAAGAAAAAAGATATATGTATGTGATTTAACTAATTAATTGAATCGATATGTTGAAAAAGTTTCTTTTTTGATAATGACAGTTTGTGTTGCATAGTTTATTGTTCTTTAAATACTTATGATCAATATGCATTATTGTTATATACACGCCTTATTTCGATTAGACTCGGTGCCTAATATCAAGTCTTGCTAGGAATTACAAATATTTATATATGAGTGACATACCCATATCGTGTCCGCATCGAATGCCGATACTCGGATACTTGTGGATACGTGTCCGTTACTTCCTAAGAGTAGCCATAATTTATATATATATATATATATATATTTATTTATTTATTTCTAGCACATATCCGATACTTTTTAAATACTTTGATCATGTATCTTATGCTGCTTAGATATTTCAGAACACATTTTTAACAAAGTTTGGAACATTAAAATGGAACTTTTCCAGCAATAATATTATAGTATAGTTTGTTAAGAAAAATTTAAAATATATATAAGAAAGAAGTATTGTCATGATTTAGTACACCATTTATCCATGTAAAATATGCAATATTACTATTAACTCTTCTTTTGTTTGTTAATCATAATTTTTTTTTTTTTTTAAAAAATGCTAATACAATATATATAACATGAATAAGTATTAATTAGATTAACTAGGAAAAAAAAGTATCACACACACACACACACACAAGTATATATATATTTTATACGTATCTAAGCTTATAATATATATATATATATTATCGTGTTCTTGCATCATATTCTATTCTTTAAATTTTTTACGTATCGTTATATACCTATTGTATCATTCGTATCCATGCTTCATAGGTGAAGGTTTATTTAATGATGACTAGGGATGCTTGTTTTCAAGGACGAAGCCAACTAAGGCTTAAGGGGGCATGTGGCCCCCTGAGTTGGCTCCTTAGTTTATTTTTCTACTATTTTTTTCTATGGGTTACATTTTTCTACTTTTATGCATGTAATATTTTCAAATTGCCCCCTAAAATTTCTCCATTTTAAAAATCTTTCACATTCTTCTTTTATTTTCTCTTTTACTCTTCTTTTTCTTTTAATTTATTTGATTTCCTTTAAAATATTTTGCGTCTTTTTTTTTTTCAATGAAACCCGTATTTTTTTTTCCTTCGAATTTATCTAATTTTCTTTCCTTTTTATGTTCTTTCTCCCCCCGCCCCTCGCCCCGTCTTCTTAATAGTTCTTAATATATGATGCATGTGCAATTACCTTTTTCTCTATTATGGTTTTTTATTTAATTTTTTTTTTTAATCTCATCTTTAAATTTATTACTGTAATTTTATGAACTAATTTTTTTTTTGGTAATGAAGAATCACACACGATAATCACTTTGGACTCTTCAATAGTTTACACATCTATTTGTCAACTTGCTGTCTTGCAACACTACTAGTCAGCATGTTCGTTGGATTTTTTAATTTTTTTTTTAAATCATGTTCAATATGCCGTTGACTTAATCTCTTTGCTCCGTCATTGTTTGTTTTATGTGTTGTGAAACGAACTCTTTTTGTTAAAAACATTTCAATGATTGCATTTAAGATGCATTTAGTCAGTAAGGGCCAAGCTAGTGACTTTTGGAGGGTCACGCCTTTGTGCATTTGTTGGTGTTTATGGCTTTATAGGAGATCATTTGAAGGAAAGGAGACACATATTGGTGTGTTGAAGTTCTCCATTAGTAGCACTCTTCTATGTTGGGTTCTAGGGAGAAATTGTAAATCTATGGATGGGATTGTTGATTCTTTGGACTCTTTGAGAGTATAGAGACCCTATATGGCCTGATGTAGCTTTTGAGGGACATATTTCTTAATATAATTTTACTTCTAAAAAAAATATTCATAATATTATTAAAAAGTGATCAAAATATTCTTTTTGTATGTGTAAAAATATAAAATATTATTTCTTCATTGCCATATCCTGTTGTACCCATATCTTGTGTTTTTGGGAATTATTGTATCGCCGTACCTGTATCGTGTCGTGTACGTATCCATGCTTTCTAGACATCTTGCAATTACTTCAGAAGAAATTTGGCGCCTTTAGTGCTCTTTAGTGCTCTTAAGTCTTTAACAACTATGAACTTTATAAGTTATGTTACCTGGGCTCGAATATGTGTCAAACGTGGGTATGTATCCATTTGTCGAATCTGTCGGATCTTTAAACGAGACCCTTGGACACTAATCATTTTATTTAATTATATAATTTTATTTTCTAGAATAAAACAATGTTTTTATCAAATATAGTGTTCAATATAGGTATTCAAGTCATTTAAAATTAATAATATAATATAATTGAATGATTAGATATGGTTTTTAACTGCATGTCCACCCAAAAGTGTCTTGACACATATCATATACCCATGTCCAAGCAACATGTCCGACACGGGTACTTCACTACTTTTGAAGAGTTCACATGTAACATAGTTTAGAAGTATCCACGTCCGACATGTTTTTGAAACTTTTCGTATTTCTTAAATTAAGGGCATAATAAGTATGTAGAAGAATGATAATACGTAAAAAGTATCTTGTGGGCATTCATGAACATGTTATGAGTTCTATCCAGTTTGCTTTTTGAGCTTGTAATATTACTGTTGAGTTGTGGCCCAAATGTAGGGCCCGTCCATGAGAGAGTTCTACTATCCTTATGTGTGTAGTGAACCGCCGTCCTTACTCGTAGATGTAAGCTATAACCCAAACCACGTTAAGTCTGTGTGTTCGATGTGGTGTGTCTTGTTTCCATTGGATACTGCTCTCTATATCCATTCTAATAAAACCATCACAATCATTAATATGACCGCAATACTTTCAAGTGGAGTCATCTCTTATTTCCTTTGTCAACCCTTTTTAAAAGCCTAATAAATTTAAAAGTAAAATCAGGACCTCACAGTATATTACTAAACCTCTTCATACCCTTGAAGACTTCATTCCAAAAGGATGCATCCATGAGATAAAATTAATTTCTAATTTTGAATCTTGTTGGAAGGTAACTCCATTTAAAGTAATATGATCTGCTACTTTCTTTATACTAGTATATTTTTGATAAGTTTTCTTTTCCTTTTCTCTTTTATACTTGTTTTTTTTCCCCTTTTCAAACTTTCTTTTGGTTGGTTACTTTTTTCTATGATATTCAACTAATAAGATGAACAAAATTTTTGCTTCAACCAACACTTCAAGCCATTGAATTGGATCTCTATCTCTCTCTCTCTAAAGTTCACTAAATTTACTCCAAAACAAGTCAATATTTTATCTGCACGAATCATCAGTTTTTACATTTCATTTTCTCCATAAGTTTTGTGTTATAAGCTCTCTTATAGTATCTTTCATATGAGTATTTATTATTTTAAATTAGATTTTTTGCTGTGAAGAGTTTTTGAATGATGACTCGTAAATCTTATTTATTTAATATAATATTCTGACATGATGGGATATTATTTTATTTGAATTAAACTTTTCTTATACCTAATAATTTGCTTATGTGTGAGCGTAATGTGCTTCAAAATTATTAGGGAGAACTTTAGAATTGTCTGGATTCTTTTTTTTTTTTTTTTCTTTTTTTCCTGTGTATTCTTTTAGAATTATTAATGCTCAAAAATCAATATACATTATATTTGTCATTCGTGGAATCTATGATTCTCAACCCAATCGACAATTTGATCCTCGTAACCCCAAATTGATGCAACACTGGACCCCGATTTTAATAGCCTCGTGTTTATGTTGTGATCGTGCTTTGCAGGTTTTTATTTGGCATATAATCTAGTTCTTTTGACTAGTTTTACTCAAATGTCAATTAAAAAGCTGAGTTATTAAACTTTCTTTGAATTTTTTAGTATTCCAGATACGTTGATAAGTACATTGTCTTTTATGGTTTTTCAAGCACCTGTTGAATACCTGTTTATTGTGATCACAGGTCTTTTAAAAGAGAGTCGAGTTTTTAATATGCCACTTCCTGAACTGTAGTTTATTTAACAATAAAAATGTTGAGAATAGATGTACGTTCGGAAGGTTATTGATGTAACTTATTAATTGACCTTGGATCCATGCTTCTTAGATAGTTGTCTCACGTGCAGTTTTCTATCCTATACAATTTATTTTTACTTATTAATTATAGATGATTGCTTTTATTGTGGTATAATTATAATGTGGACCGTGGATAAATTCACCCTTTAAATCATTGTTATTTACTCTCAGGTTTGAACTGGGAAGGAATTCTGAGGGTCGTAAGAGGAGTGGCCAGCGGTCTTCAATACATCCATGGATTTGAAGATCCAAAACTTGTTTATGGCGATCTGAAGCCAGGAAACATCCTCTTGCGGGGGGAGGTCAGTGATTTTTTCCTCTCAAATTGAAAGCGAAGTTCTATAAAGCAACTATTGACAGTGTCATTTTTGTATGGACAGAAGAACGTTAGTGGTATGCATAACATGATGACAAAAATGTGGATGTTTGAGATGGAAGTTCTGCAAGACATGAATGGGTAGAATTAAAAATGATCACATCCATAAGATGGTTGAAGTAACATTCATTGGAGATAAAAATAAGAGAAATCAATTGAGATTGTGGACAGAAGAACGTTAGTGGTATGCATAACATGATGACAAAAATGTGGATGTTTGAGATGGAAGTTCTGCAAGACA